>NW_021011489.1:4453816-4548951 GCF_003987935.1 Bombyx mandarina | reverse complement strand
AAGACACGCCATGGCTTAATGTCTACATAATAATATATATATTAACGTTTCGGTTTTTTGTAGCCTTTTATTGCTCAGATGAGTAAATGAGCTCACGATCCGCCTGATGCGTTTGTGTAGACTATATACAAAACAATCTCAATGCCGTGACACACCTCGAAAAATGAATTGGAAGTCTCAGTTTGATTGTTTAAAAGCTGTCTCATCCTTCAAACCGGAAAGCAGGACTGCTTTGCGATCGATACGCACGGATAGGTGGTACCCATCGGGGCGCGTTCACGATTCAATACCACCAGTAATTGCGCAAATTTATAAAGGAGAAACCCCATTTTGGGCCTAAGCGTTACACGAATGGGATATGTACCAAAAAATTCGTCTATTTTGCTTGATTAACCTATTGAAATCTTAGCTTCATTGACAATGGCCAAGTGTAGAAAATAAGTTGAATTCAATTTTTTGTTTTAAACAATCTTTGTAAACATCTGCAACACTTCTTTCAATATACGTAACTAGCTCCACAAACGTGCGGATTAGAATTAGAGCATCCATAAAATAGGATCGATTTAGTGGAAATCGAGTGTAAAAAATAATTAACTCTTTTGCTTTAGATAAAGGACTGTTTTTATAGGTATTTTAATCAATTTAAATAGAGTATGGCCATCGAATCGTGACACAACTACTTACAATGGCGGCAATTCAAAATATCTACAACTGACAACATTAAATATAGCATGAAAGGGTAGTTTTGCATTTTTATATTAATGTGACTATGCCATAGAAAAACACAAATGTATCAAATCGTGTTATGTTATCTTTAATGTTGCCAACTGAAGATATTTTGGATTGCCGCTATTTAGTTGTGCCATGATTCGCTGGCCAGACTATAAACTTAATCTCATTGAATAACGTAACGTAAAGCACCAAAATCTACTAACAAAAATCATTATAAGAAATAAATAACTGTGCCATTTAGTTATAATACGAAATCATGTCGGCAACTGCGGCAATTCAAAATATTTTCAACTGGCAATCTTAAATATAACATGAAAAAGTCGATTTGGTACTTTGAGTTTTTCTATGGTGTAGTTACATTAATAATTTTACTGGTGGTAGGATCTCTTGTGAGTCCGCGCCTCCCGCCCGCCTATTTTTGCCGTAAAGCAGTAATGCGTTTCGGTTTGAAGGGCGGGGCAGCCGTTGTAACTATACTGAGACCTTAGAACTTATATCTCAAGGTGGGTGGCGCATTTACGTCGTAGATGTCTATGAGCTCCAGTAACCACTTAACATCAGGTGGGCTGTGAGCTCGTCGATGGGTATCTAAGCAATAAAAAATAAAAATAAAAAAGGCATGAAATAAAATGAAATGAAATGTGATGAGATAATATGGGAGCACGTAATGATTTATATTTTATATAAAAAAGTTATCATATAAATATAGTTTTTCATATAAAAAAGTTTCATTAAAATTAAAATAAGACTGACCTAAAGGTCTTAGTTACCAGGTCATAAAATCCCTTAAAAAATCATTTCGTGCGCAGCGCGTTTCGCATTACGTTGTTTTTAATTTTTGGCTTTCGTTCGTTTTCGTAAACAATTAACGCGCGATTTCTCGTAACAGGTTCCATTTTTATTTTAATGCAACCTGTTGCTGCAACAGGTTTCGTAATAAATTACTCATCTTTAGTAGGAAACAGCCTCAAAAATATCGTTTTTATTAAAATATCTCGAACAATAAACATAACCTAAAATGTAAACATTGTCTGATTTTACCAATTTGGCCATTGCTGGGAGACCTGAAAATTGGGCTCATGAAACCTTCTTAGGTATTGTAACTTATGCCCAAATTCTAGCACTGTAACGCCAGGCCCAAGTTTGTATGGATTTCGGGTTTGTCCTTTGCGTGTTTGATTTTTGCTACGCGATCTTATTCCTTCATCGTGAAAGGCGTTAGTGAACATTTCAGTACGTACTTTCTTAGAAAAATTAGTATCTGCCTGTGGGCTTCGTAAAGCGGTATAATAACATCACTTGATACATGCACATTGGTCGTCTTATCCTGTAGACCAAGACGACTAAGCATTCTGATTAATATGGATTCACAGTTTCTTGTTTCGTACCAGATTTTAAATGTAACACATTTCGCTGTTTCTATATTATTTTCAGCGCTAAAAATAAAAAAATGTCAAGAATCTCCATTTTTTATTTAAAAAAAAAACACAAAAATCAAATGTTACCTTATACCTCAGAAACACAATATACCAAATTTTATTTCCTACAAGCAATTAATTACCACGTGCATGTACAATGTATTAAATAATCTAACAATAGTCGACAAATTCATAACGTAACAACAAAAAACACGTCTTTATTACGACGTAATTAAACGAGCGTTTAAAATGAATAGGTTTGCCCTATTATCGATAATACAAGTTTTTATCGATACATCGATTAACTCGTGCTGTCACATGCCATTGCGTTTTTACTCTAATTATGTCCCTTATGATTGATTCCCTATGATATCATTAGTGAAGTGTCATCATATCACTAGTGTTGCAAGGATGTAAAATACGTTATAAATAAATTAATCAAATAATCCTGTGACTAATTGTGCTATTATATTTCTCATTTGCATTGATGCAAAAGTACAAATAATAGGGTTGAGAATTTTAGTAAATACGTTATCGCATTTCTATCAAAGACTGAATTGAAGTATACCAACATAATTTAAAGTTTTTAAAACCACTTCGAGGTTTCGCACGGGTATGTACCACCACCCTGCCCATTTCTGCCGTAAAGCAGTAACACAAGGTGGGTGGCGGCATTTTCGATGTAGTTGTCTATGGACTATGGTAGCCACTTAACACCAAGTGGGCGGCTAGCTCGTTCACCCAACCAAGCAATTAATAAAAAAGTGTGCATATTTTCAAGTTAATCGAAGGATGAATTACGTTGAAAGATTCCGTTACATAGATAGAAAGATGCTCATCAAGCTAATGTCACAAAAACTCATTAATCTATTACTTAAATCAAATTAGAATGATTCGATTTTAATAAATTTTTTTATTGCCTTTGTAGGCAGACGAGCGTACGGCCCACCTGATGGTAAGTGGTTACAGTCGCCCATGGACTTCAGCAATGCCAGGAGCAGAGCTAAGCCGCTGCCTACATATTAAAACATAATAAAAACACAAATTTAAAAGTCATAAAATGTAACACCGAAAGGCTGTGTTCAACTTCGACATTAAAATTTCAACTAGCATATAAATCGTAATCGAGAACTGTTAGCACTAAATTTTCATTAAATCTAAATCCTGTAGTTACCTGGACTACATCTACATACAAACGTTATTAATGAGTACTTGCGTGCCGCGGCACTGAAAGGTCAATGGAACGAGACGATTCATTTATTCTGAAATATAATAAAATTATTGTATGATTAATGGCTATTTTCAATTTCAATTTTTTTACGCATCTTTTTTATTTAATTCTCGTTGATAGCCGCGTCTGAAAAGTTTCGTAAAAGTCTGAAAGAATAAGGTTTTTTTTTGTTTTATATAATGTAATCAAAACGAATTTACAAACAGTACAATTTTGACATAACGTTTGTCGGGTCGCCTAATCTATACTAATCTATAGGTATACTAATATATAAATCTACTGTGGTTTTTACGGATGTTCCGTTATAACTACTGAACCATGCATCCGATTGACTTGAAACTTGGTATCCATGTAGAAAATACATGTGCTTAATGGATAGGCTAATATTTATAGTGAGTGTTGGACTCCCTAACAATAATGACAATAAATAATAATGTTAATTTTAAATGCCCAGCGAAGTGGGCGAGTGCGGCTAGTTTTTAATCAAATCAAATCAAATCAAATAAAAAAAATTTTAATCCACATAAATGAAAGTACATACTTGTTAAACGTCAAAATAGTTTTCTTAAACCTATGTATATATAGGTTCTGAACATCTTGTGGGATTTTGTTATACAGGCGCACAGACAAACACCCAAATGAATTTCGTATCTTATGTAACCTACTCATCGGCACAACAAGCTTGTGTTTGTTCCTAGTATTTCTATTATGTATGTCATACTTTTTAGGAAGCTCCTCAATATATTTACGAACATACATCAAATTTTCAAAGATGTACTGGGATGGCATGGCGAGAACTTTAATTTCTTAAAAATTTTCCCTCAGGGCTTCCCTTGGGTGGGTATTACTTTAAACCCAATCCATAAATATGACAAAAAATTGTAAAGCTGTGTAATGCTACCGATAAAACATCGCGCTCGGTGCGTTTGTCTGTCCGTCGGGTGCGATTGTGGACTTCCTGTGGATATTACTCAATATGCTAATGCCGGCGGTTGGCACGCGACCCTGCGGAACACCCCGTAGCCTTCGCCTACAAATAAGCACGTTCGAAGCAGAGATTGCTTTTGCTACCAAGGACTAATAGATGTTTGACCCATTTAGCCGTCGCCAGCCGCTAACATTGATCAAACTAAATGTTAAGGGGACGAAGCATGATACGGGAAAACTTGATTTCAATAGGGTTTTTTTTCGAGGTTTACGTCCAAATAAGCCGTATCTCAACGTCAGTAAGATTGTATCTACCAATAGTAGCTGTGTCTTGGAGATAATCGCCTCACGTACTTGTGATATATAGAAAAAGTGAGAAGAAAATGGTGCGTGTTTAGTTTCCAACCGATAAGAGGGAGACCGCACGGTTATGTCCGGTAGCACCATCCTGACTATTTCTGACAAGAAGCAGTCACGAAGTGCTTACAATTCTGAAATCCTTTACTGAAACACCTTATGCGTTATAAAACCGGTAAGGTCGTTCACATCAGTATTTTTATGGACTTGGTAGCCACTTATTACTAGGCAAGTCGTGAGCTCATACCCCAATCGATAGAAAACCCTTCATCGCCGCGCAACGATTAATATAATACCAAACTACCGATGACCCAAAGTTTCATTTAATTTTTCCTATCCCATTTTAATCCGTAAACAGTTAATATGGGGAAAAAACGAGAATAAAATTATAATGCAATATAAGGACAACATTAGATACTTTATTGTTCCTATTGCAAACAAAATATACGTGCACAGAGTACATTGAATTATCTGGTATACAAGTATACAGTGAAAATAAGAGCCCATGGACCTCATGAAATAAACGCCACTACTCAGCTTGAGACACGAATCTGAAGTCCCAACTAAATGTATCATATCATATAGGTAATAAAGTTTATATTGTTTTATCGGAAACATTTCTCATGTCTATTGAAAGACGGTAGGCAGCGGTTTGGCTCTGGCATTGCGGAAGTCCATGGACGACAGTAACCACCTACCATCAAGTGAGCCATATGCTCGTCTTCCTAAAAGGGCATTAAAAAAAACATCATACTGTGATACTTGGATAGAGACGATAGACTTCATAGACTTGGATAGAGAGATAAGCACTACTATGAATTCTCTGGTATTTAAATGCCAATGTAAATTTTTTTATTAAAAATTTGTATTGTGTAAAAATTTAATGTAACAATTTTCTAGAAGTTGCTCAAACCACAAATCTGATTTCCTTCCTCTCGCTCACAACATAACAATAATAATTACAATTGCAAATGATCATTCGTAATTCAAAATGTTGTCCGATGTATTTATTAATATTATTTCGATACATCACTCTATAACGTAATATTATTTAGGACTTAATAATAAACGTAATAAATCTAATATGTGTAAACTTTAATTCTCAATGATTTTCCTTATTTGCTTGCATGTGCAGAAAAATTCACAGCCCACCTCGTGTAACTTTCATGTGGCTACTGTGATCTATAGAAAAAACTGTATTAATACTGTCGCGTTGAGACGTGAATTCGAAAATGGGATAGGAATCAAGTCATTCAAAAAAAA
Source organism: Bombyx mandarina (assembly GCF_003987935.1). Next base: position 4,543,023 of record NW_021011489.1, on the reverse strand, counting down.
TACCAACATCTATACTAATATTATAAAGAGGAAAGATTTGTTTGTTTGTTTGTTTGTTTCGAATAGGCTCCGAAACTACTGGACCGATTTGAAAAATTATTTTTCCATTAGAAGCCGACATTGTCCCTGATGAACATAGGCTACTTTTTTTAATTTTTTTTGTTTTTTTTCATGTGTGTTTTAATGTTTCCGAAGCGAAGCGAGGGCGGGTCGCTAGTATATAATAAATCTGTGTCAATATGTTATATTTCTTTCGTACGCTTTACTCGGATTTTTATGTAATTTCGATAACACGATTAACACAGTCACGCTTGCAGTTGCGTGTTTTTCCTAGTCCATTAATATTTCGCGTGACAAAATCTAAGTACAACTAATTGGATACACGAACTTACTTGTGTCAGTCAAATAAAACACTTGCATAAAAAGAACAAGTAAAATAATAAATACATAATTTTACTAAAACAAAATGAAATGAAAGAATATCATTGATGTAGTGGAAGTCTATTAAAATGTATTATTAAGAATAACTCAAAGACTACTGGTCAGAGAGCTAGATAAAATTGAAATGGAACAGCATGAGAAACACCAACTTGAAATAAAAAATAATCCCCATAATAAATTTTTCTAAAAAAAATTCTGAGGTAACATACTTAATAATATAAAAATATAGTCGAATTGGGAACATTCTCATTTTTTGAAGTTGGCTAAGGAAAACGAGTAATCAAATTTTAACTTAAACCAACAGTGAAGTAACACTGATTTTTTAACAAAAAAAAAACTGTTTCAAAGATCCTCTCCGCACAACGATGTTAATAAAATTATGTACTCAAATTTCTGTATTGAAGATTGTGCTTTAATATTAGAACTGAAAAGCTTGGTTGCTACCCCTGCATTACGTCGGCGTAGAGTTCAACGCACTCGCTCATGAAAAATTAGATTTTCCGATTCGGAACGTTGATAAAGGATTATTCAGAGCTATATGAAAAGTTCATTAACTTTACCATACCAAGAAAAATTCAAACAGAAATACCAACTTGTAAAAGTGATTTTAATGAAAAATTTGTATTAATTTTTACTAAATTACTTTTATGAAAAATCAAAATTCCAAACATAAAACTGGTTTGGGTATAGTCAAAAATAAGTAAGAGTTTTACCCAGACCAATTAATCCCATTAATTTGTAATTCAAATTATAACCTCTGACCTTTACAGCGACGTAGATGAGACATGACTGAAAGCCTATACTGGACAGTATCCGTGGGGTTTTACTGAAAAAAAAAACTCACCTATTTTTGCCGTGACCGATCTTGTAGAGCTCGACGTGCTTGAATTGAGCGTAAGTTGCCATTGTGATTTAAAATAATAGGACGATTCAACACTCGGGGTAGACACTGCGCGTTGCCGGCTATGGCTAGGGATACGTGCGTACACAACCAAGTCTGTCAGCTGACTGAGCCCGCGCGGTCTCGAACCCTCGTTTAAGTCGATGCCGGCCACCCTCCGCCCGCGCGTCAACACTGAACCGCGCATGCGCCTAACAACGACGACACTTCCTCTTGTTTAAGTTATTTTTTGAAATCATCGAAACAGCCGATCGTGCCACTACATTTTTTTTTGTCCTACCTATGCTGATAGCCTTAAGAGGCTATATCAGCGTTACCTTAACATGTAGGTGAGCTCTTGGAGCTCAAACCAGAGGTGTTACTAACATTTACCCTAGCGAGAGCAGTGCTTCGCAGAATCTACCACCGGATCGGAAACGCGACCCACTGAGAACATCCGGCAAAAACGGATTAGATCAAAATATTTAAACAAATATGTGTATTTTATTTATACGTCCGGTAATATCCTGTCGGTGGAATGGAAAGCTGCAAGTCTTAATAAGTTTTTTTGCACAATGCGCTAAGTCGCTACATGACATGCGCTGAACGACAACAGATGCGACTGGATGCGACAAAACGGATAAAAGTTCGTTAAAAACGTGGGATGACGATGCAAAACCGGTTAAATGAGATCTGGGTCGTAAGTCTGGCTGTCAATGTCCTAATTCAACGGGACGTATCAAATCCACGCTTCTAATTAATGCTTGCAATGATCTTTCTTTGTTTCATTGATATAAAACGACGGACCTCCTTCGCTTAATCGATAACATAAGACACATTATTTTACGTAGACCTTTTGAGGCGTGAGGAGGCATATTTGTCGGCTGATTGTGCGTAATCGAAGCGCCGCCGTCTAAATGTCAACCATCGCCAATACAAAACACATGAAAGTAGTGCAGTTGGTTAGGTTCAATCATCAGTTTTGGTCTTCCTCTCCTCCCTCTTCTTCTCTGGAGGCGCCGGAGTCCGACATAACCCGGTCTATTACCCCTCTCGACCGGGTGGGTATCCGTAAATGGATTCCCCAGCGTTAAAAAAAAAAAAAAGTTCAATCATCAGTACACCCCCGGGAGACCGGACAGAGTTCGCCAGCGATAAGATCATCACTATTCCTAATCGACAGGCTGTACGGAGTCCGCCTAGACGGTGCCAGATTTATCACCAGGTATTTGATAAATCTGGCACCGTCTCAGAACCAACGTGGGTTGGGTTACGCTACGTTTGGTTATATTATTCACTGTCATAATGACAGTACGCAAGCCGCTAACCCCTGTTCTTCATATGCCCTTTCGATCCGTGAATGCGAATACATTTATTTCAATTATAGTTTATTAAAATCTCCATTTCTACGTTCTCGTCTATTTCCCTTTATACTAACACAACCTATCTTATTTTATTTTTAAATCTATGTACATACGTGTAAGCAACAGCTTAGCAAGCAACGACAAAATGTCTAGGGAAAAATGTACCACTTGTATATTAGATATGTAGGGAGTTATGGATAAGTTAATCTTAAAATAAATTAAAAAATACGATCAGTTTAGATTTAACCAAGCATATAGGATATGCAATTTTGCATTTAAAAGGATTAGGTTTTGAAAGTCTACACTTACAAGTATGTACTTAAAGAAAAAATTATATATTTTATAATGAGGTCTGTGCCTCTCTTCTCATATTTAGCATTACAGATGTTTTAGAAAGAAAGTGTCCCTTGAATGACCCAAGTACACGAGAAATTTAAAATCAGGTTTACGAGTGCATTTCCACTTATTTTAAACATAAATAATTTAAATCAAATGTTAAATAAACATAATCATAAATCGAGCTAATCTTACAAATCACTATACAATTTTGTACGGAGACTTAAACAACAAAATACCTACTTAAACGAAAACGCCTCTGTCTGTCTCCGTGACCCGTATGGCAGCGCAATCGTGCGTTTGTGCCTAAATTCATTTCTCTGTATCAAATACAGACACCAAAAATATAAACAAAACATTATTTTTTATTCTATTGATAGTAAATCAATAAAGTAAACACGTTCACACAAAACAAACGAAAACAAATCGAAAATTTATTTTTGTTGTTTACTATGCAATTTTATAATAATCACGTAACCATCAACAGCATTACCATAGACAATCTTGTTAAAACAAACTCTATTTTCGTTATAAAAAAAAGGTTCTGGTTTTACTGAAAAATTAAAACTGCATATTTTTCGAAAAAGGAATCAAACCTGTTTTTTTTTTCTTTATGGCAATAGTTTTAACTATCAAACCTGTTTAAAATTCAAAATTTATGTCTATACTAATATTATAAAGAGGAAAGATTTGTTTGTTTGTTTGTTTCGAATAGGCTCCGAAACTACTGGGCCGATTTGAAAAATTCTTTTTCCATTAGAAGCCGACATTGTCCCTGATGAACATAGGCTACTTTTTTTTAATTTTTTTTATTTTATTTTTTGGTTTCATGTGTGTTTTAATGTTTCCGAAGCGAAGCGAGGGCGGATCGCTAGTCATTCATAAACTAATGTTATTATTTCTTCTTAATTAATAAATTTAAGTACGTCTGATTTGGACAAAACAAGCGAATGGATATGACGGTCAATGATGATACTCCGGGGTAAATAGTCTCAATACCTATTATTGTACTGGCTTTGAGGGCTGTCGTCAAACGTCTGTTTGTAAATGGTTACTGTCACTGCTCAATACCAGAAATACCGGAAACAAAGGCAAACCGTTGTGTACTAGGCTTACAGTGAAACGCGTTGAGGCCTATTTTTTTAACTGATTGAAAACCTACATACTCTGAATATTCTACAATCACGAACCACATCCACGATAAAATAACAAGAACGTATCATAAATTGAACTGGCAACTATGCGGCTACTTGTGTATTTGTATGGGAGTGTTTATGACATATGTATGTACCGTAAAACAATCGTCCGGTATCGACGGAAGCCAGTTGAATTAAAATTGAGAATTTGACCTTGTGTCTCAAAACAGACTCCACATTGAGGTACAGAGAGTGACGCAACTTAAAAAGATAAAAAAATAATTAGATTACAGCATTTTCTTAGATTTAGATTCGCGAGTAGTAAACATGATTAAAACTACTTTTACGAGCCCACTGATTTTCTCACCGGATCTTCTCAGTGGGTCTCGTTTCAGATCCGGTAGTAGATTCTTCGAAGCACTGCTCTTACTAGGGATAGCGTTAGCAAATTCGCCAGGCTAAGCCTTGTGAGCTGGCCTACTCCCAAGTCGGTCCCTCCCTGATCCGGTCTTCCCCTTTTGAAGTGGCCGGTGCAGATGAGCGCCTAAACTAGTGCCGCGGCTCCCCCTCTTTTTTTTAGAGGTGGGGCCGCGGTATGAGGCCGGTGGCGGGCCCTCGTTGTTTCGCTGCCTGTTGTCCTCTTGTATATATTAGTTGTAGGTAGTCTTAGTTAAATTTTAGTAAGTTGTAGTTAGAGGTAAGGAAAAAATATATTTGCAAGCAGAGGACAACACGACGCCGGAGGGACCTTGCCGCCGGGCGTCATCCCTTGGCCTAATCAAGCCTCCGTATTATATATATATATATGTATATATCATGTCGATGTGAGTGCCCCGAGCACGCTACGAACAGCCCCCCCTCCATCTCATCCTGCTTCTATTTTACCCCTGCCCTGCGTGGTAGGGAGCTTGTGCCCGGGCAGTGGGGTTCGCCCCGAGACCCGTTCTGTGCCCCCGTAAGGGGATACGATGACCCGTTTTACTCTCTGGGTAAATCTAGTATAGCGCTTAAAGTTACTAGAATAGGTAGGCAAAAGAAATTCTGTTACGGCTTAATCTCTGTTTTTAAATTGTCATTAAGCTATTTCTGATGTTTCAAATACTTATTAGTTTCCATGGTTCACGTTTAAGTAAATAAAAAAAAAGTGTTGCTTACAATGTTTACACAAAAAGGGTTTTTTCGTTCATTACAAAAAGAGACTGCAAAATCTCCCGTTTCAAGTGCTTACCAGCCGTGTAACTAGCACGGGAAAGCAAACGTCAAACAAGGCGATGCTTCACTGTTTCATCACACATCCATTACGAGGCGCGTGTTTAAACATCATTCTGCTGCACCTTTTTAAAATGCATACACAAATTCATTTATAGATTGCTGTTTTTTGTTTCGTTAAGGCGTGTGCAAACGTAAATAAAGGGGAGGTTTCGAAAAGGTATGTACTATTAATAGTTCATCCCTAGTCCAGCGATATAGTTCATATATAGAATCTGCAGAGCACTGAGTATAATCATATCAAATTATTTCGAACTTTGATACGTCCTTTATCACGTTAACTCATTCTTTTTACAGTATTTAATCTTCAATTTAATACTATTTCAAAAACGTAGATGCAGCTTATGAAATTAATTTTAGGAATGTTAATGAATATACCATGTACCATATAAAGATAAATATTAGAAAAAAAGTCAATTTTGTGCAGACCACGAAATCACGACACAATATTGATTTTAGTTCAAAAACTATCGTAACGTAACTTCCCGTTAACACTAACTTAAACAAAAAAAAACTGAAGAAACCGCTCATGCCAGATCCGAAGACCCAATAGTTTACAAACACCTGAAAATGGACGCCCTTTCATCGCTTTCACGGGAATCACTGTTTACATTTTATTTCCTGCGTTCGTATGGATGAAACTAGTAAGTACCACATTCGACCAGTTTATATTTGGTAACACGCAGGGTTGCGAAGATTCATATCTTTAAAATAAAACAGATGCAACGTTCTGAGATTAAGTGATTAAACCAGAAACTTTCGACAGGCCCAAACAAGTAAACCTTTTTTGTATAAAATAATCTACAGTCTTTTTTTGTGCACCTTAATAAAGAAGTTTCGAGACGGAAATGTAAACTACGTTTATCTATGTACTTGTGTTTGAATTTAAATTCAGAACTTGAAGCACGTGTTAAACGAGAACAACCTGAAGTTCCGCGGAACCAGTGTTCCTGCCATAAAGTCATATGAAGATCACGTTTGAAGGACATATTTATAACCACTGATACCATGCGCTACACGCTTTTTTTTACAATAAAATCATTTTTGCTTACACTATTTTTAATTCAAAATAATTAAAATTTATTTTCTATTTTTTAGTTGTATTTTCTATAAAAGTGTATTTTGTTAGTTTTTTTAAACTATTATTTATTTTTAATTTTTTAGTTGAATTTCAATTTTGCCAATTTTTCTTTTTAATCGGTCATCGGTCCTTAATAAGTATACCAAATTTCGAGTTAATCCGACATTTTGGAGGGGGTCAAATTCATGTTCAAAGATTTCGTTACATACTAACATACATACGTCTGAAGCTAATAAAAGCGTATTAATAAAATGGACCGTGTCTGTAAACTCTCATAAGCAGGATGAACTAAAAAACACGCGAATGGTTAGAGCTAAGCGGCATACTGCGGGTGACAAGAATAATCGAGTTAAAAAATATGCGATTTATCAACATGCTCTGGGTCAGTGGTGCCGACCGTTTTATGAGGTTGGACAAAATTCAAATACGCTAAAGAAAACAAGTGACTCAAGGAGCCAAGGAAACAAGAAGCCATTGAAATGTTTAAAATAAAACTAAGTTTAATAGAGAAGATTGTTAGTGCCTATATGAAACCCGAGAGTCTCTAATAGTGAAAATGATAACACAAGAACAACCAAACTGCCAGACTTCTATACTGTTATAATAGTTCTTTTGTGTGAAAAGAAACGTAAAATCCAAGACTTATTTGATAGAAAAAGAAACGGTGGCTCGGATAACATTCAGATACCTATCGATAAATTACGCATTAATCGAAATATCGGAAATAATAAAATAAAAATGACAAACGTGCGCTTAAACCATTAAAGTACTTTTAATTATCTCCATATCACTTCTTAGAACCAGTCTAACAATATCTCACACGCTGATTTATATTCAACGTTCCATCAATTACAAGTATGAAGTGTCTTTATTTAGTAATACTAAACGGGTCTTTATAATGCAAAACTAGCATTGAGTTTTTGTCCTTAATAATATACTGAAATTGGTCTTGGAAATTGGCTGTATCGCACGATTATCAAGTACATAATAAGAATACACATCACGAAATTATAAGTTTTCTCTGCTTCACGTAGTTGTATTCTGATTTTCTACGGTGCTCTGTATTATTTAAAATATACTATTATTATTTGTTACAATACATGTATCGTAAAAAAAAAGAAATCTTAACATATAGAGGGGTGAAAGGTTAGTTAGCTTAAGCGAAATTTCTCTTAACACGCGACCTTTATCTTTGTAATTAAAATGCGTTATTAAATATTTGGTATTAGTATCAACAATTCGATGTTTATAATTGCACTTCAACTAAGCTTACACCATTCAAATATCTGAAGAAGTTTTTTTTGTTACGTTAATTTTTCCAAATTTTGTAACTTTAAATGGCTCGCCTGTTGCAAAAATATCGCTTGAACTAAATAGCCATAATATAATGCGTACAACTCAATGCACTGAATGCAGATTAAAATGCGTACATAACATAATAATTTCCCACGGAGTTTGAATACCGACGGAACCCTACGAGACAAGTTATCGAGGCGCGTGCGCACGACGCCTAAAACAGTATGATTTCCACTTCATTTCATTTAATATTGTTATGAATAGCTTTGTGACAGATAATTGCAAAATGCTTACAACAGAGTGTTCCTTATTCACTAGGTTTAGTAGGTAGGTAGTAGAACGTGTTCTAAGCCTGCGCGGATACCTACCTATTTCTGCCGCGAGGTAGTAATACTTTTCGGTCTGAGGGCGGGGCAGCCGTTGCGCTATAAAACTGAGATCTAGGACTCATGTCTCAAAGCGGGGGGCGTCATTTGCATTTTCAATGTCTATGGGCTCCAGTACCCACTTGACAATAGGTGGGCCGTGAGCTCGTCCACCCATCTAAGTAAATAAATAAATAAAACAGACGGTCACGCAATCAACGAACAAACATCGTAACTACATAAAATTTTAAATTATATAAATCTTCCTAATATATATGAAACCTATTCCTTTTTTGGGAAATTTTAGTGTAAATGTCTTTAATAATAAAATGCAAATCATAGATCCAAAAATGTATGAAGTAAAGAACACACCAAGCGAATAAACAAAAGTCCCTCCCAGTGAGACGTTACAATGGATATACATATGTACTACTTCTTCAGTAGTATAACCCAAAGAGGATCGACGTGAGGCAGGGGACTGATCGTAACATACGTCACATAATGTGAGAAAAAGAAGAAAGAAAAAGAAGATTGCTTCATCATATCATTTAACGGAGCACAACCTTAAATACCTAGAGACAGTATCCATCATAAAGGCAATTAAGGGCGGTCCACGTTCTTTCAACAAACTCCTCATTCTCGCCGGTCGTTTTATGAGAAATGTGTATTTTCGTCTCTCTCACTTGCCATTTCACAAGTCAAACTTGTGGAACGCATTAAAACAACTTTGTTTTAAAGCCGTCGAAACACATAGAATCCATTTGGTTATGAAGCTAAAGTACTTCGAATGTTTGTAAAATAATTTCCAGAGAGCATGATCACATTTTTTTTAGACGAATGACAATGTTCAGGACCCATCTGATTACTTAAACCCATTAAAACCACTATACAAATGTACCCAACCACCCACTTTAACACATAATAAATATACGACGTAAAATAATAAATGAAGCTAAGAAAGCCTAAAGTTCAACTTGTTATGCTTTATCTAATAACTTTTTGTCAACAATTTCTGGTTAAAATTTTGCATTTCAAAAATTAAAAATGGAGAATATTGCATTCATGTTCTAGTATTACGAGTATTAATATGATAAATTTTACTCTTATCCGAACGCTATGAATAGCATTTCACTTAGCTACCGGCGTACTAATTGCATGACTAAGAAGTTAATTAATATAATAAAAAAACTTGCAAAAATTATAAATTTTCATAATTAATTATGGTTAAGAGCACTGCAGTTTGAGCCTGCACCGATAGGCACTAGTTGCTTGACGTTAAAATATGTATAATTAAATATCTAATATCAATACATATATGTTTACAAGTAAATATTTAATATGAAATAACTAAAATCGTAGGTATTTAAGGTTAAAATTAAATTTACTAAATCAATGATGATGTAAGTTTACATTAGGGTAGTCATTTATTTCAGTTCCAACTTTGAGAACTTTCTTTTAGCACCCTGTAAAATAAAACACAATGTCCAATTAGATACTAAATTAGTCATTGAAATTTTAATCGAGAGAAGCGAAGTCACCCGTCTGTCATCCTGACACATGACAGTCTGCTGACAGTTGACGTCGCGTTCCCATGGCATAGCGTAGCACATGAATGAACGTCTTGAAAGGAGTTCCATTTTTAAATCTCGTCAGAAACAATGAACGTATTTGAATAGGACTCTCCAACGTTAATTAAATTACAATAGAACTTGATGCTTTGTTAATTACGCTTTACGGTGCCGCCTGAGAAATTTGACATTTGAAGCTCAATTCCTCAAAAGTCACACATACAATTTCTGCATAAATAATATAAAAGTAAATAATAATTTGGAATTCAACACTAACATTAAAATTGGTTGCTATTGCAAAAACCCGTACTAAGGTAACAATAAAAAAAATAATGATTCAGAATCTAGTAAATGTTTCGCCTACAATTGATAGCGATGAATATTTTAACAATAAAACTTTCACTTGTTTTATGGGGTGCGTTGAAAGTGTATTACACAGTACACATTTCATTTTATCTCGAAATGCAGAAATTGTTAACAACGTTTTGTTTATAGCCGCAACCAATCGTTGTGTGTTTTAAATGGTAGCTATGGTAGTTAATAAATTTACTTTCATCGAGTAAAACAACACAAGTCACTTATTTAAAAACAAAAGACAAGCCCGATTAATTTGTGGCCGGTTCATTTCAGAACTGTGGCCTTTTTGTAACCGGTGCTAAAGTTTACTTTGACATACAATTAGCATGTTACACGAAATCCAATTGGAAATAATGTTTTTGAATTACGTGTGTATCGAATTACGTGTGTGTGTCTATTGGAGACACAAACACACACACACACACACACATCAACTTTTTATTTATAAGTAGATACCTCATAAACACAGACCACTGAGTTTTTTCGCCGAATCTTCTTAGTGGGTCACGATTCCGATCCGGTGTTAGACTCCACCAAGCACTGAAGCTAGTGTTGCAAAATTCTCTAAAGTTAAACCCGTGACCTCACCTACCTATCCGGGCGTAGCTAGAATAGCCCTATAGACTACCAGGAAACATGTAGGGGCAAAATAGACTTCTGCCACCAGCAAATCAGCGGATACCACGCCGACTATACGTCAGACTTATAAATTTTGTTCAAAATATAAAATAAATTGTTTCAAAGATATAGTACTGGTGTTGACTGACCTGTATGTAACACAGCTTTGAATCGAGCAACTCTATACTAAGCCCTTAAAATGTAACTATACTGAGACATTAGAACTTATATCTCAAGATGGGTGGCGCATTTACGTTGTGGATGTCTATGGGCTCCAGTAACCACTTAACACCAGGTGGGCTGTGAGCCCGTCCACCCATCTAAGCAATAAAAAAAAGCCCATCCACGCGATGCTTTAATAGTCCATTAACTTACCAGCGAATTGGTAAGGAAAAAAGTTCACTAATGCAAATGACTTGTACCACTGTCGATACCCTTCTTCTTTCATTCAAAATCCCTGCTTCAACTTTGAACATTTATTTAACCAATTTATACATTATTTACTAACAGAAAACTAGCTTCATCAATGAAAGTTCCGCTAATTCCCAAAAGCACTGAGATATCGAATGACAGAATGACACCTTAATTTATCAATGACATTCAGATATACCATACATTTGTATTCAATTTTGTCGACTTAGTTACATTATTTAGTAAGCCACGTATTATTTCGACGACACAATGATTCCTCTATGTTACTTCTCTCTACTATTCTCTAAATGTAAGCTTGGGTGCTATTACATTTTCGGCAAATACCAAAAGTAATAAGCAAGAGCTCAAATTTGAATAAAAAATTGGCCAATGAGCGAATCTCAATAAACGTAACAGTTACAATCTATATGTATAAAAATGAATTGCTGTTCGTTAGTCTCGCTAAAACTCGAGAACGGTTGGACCGATTTGGCTAATTTTGGTCTTAAATTATTTGTGGAAGTCCAGAGAAGGTTTAAAAGGTAGATGAATAAGAAAATGCTCGGAATTAAATAAAAATAACAATTTTGTTTTTTCTTTATTTTGTATGATTTTAGTTTATTTTATAGAAAAGTTTAGGTATTTTATTTATCGATTGAGGCACTACGAAGTCTGCTGGGTCAGCTAGTGTAAAATAAATTAAGGCAGCAGATAGTTATACCTCATACGTTCAAGACAAGTTATTTACACAATTATTTTACCAAACAAATGAGCCATTGTATTAAAAAGTGAAAAACGACAATCAATGTGACACATAATAAAAGGAAACAAAAAGCCTTGGATTTTAATGAAATATGTATCTTTGTAACGAATATTCCATTAAACGAATCTTAAAATTTAATCAACAGCTAAAGCGTGTCTTGCAAGTTCATTATAAAAATAAAAATCTTCCATTACTACAAAAGAAACGCAACACAATACATATATATAACCAAAGCTATATCACGTAATAAACAATTTATTGATTATGCTACCTTTCACCGAGAACTGAAGTGAACCTTTCACAGATTAAAAATTGTTCTCATTCCATTTTTAATTATCGACCGCGCAAATAACCAGCTGCATTAACTTAATACATTTGTGAAGATTTACTTTTAGTTTTCCTTAATTTAATAATAGTATTTTCGTCGATTTTCCTTAATTAAACCTAATTTTGCAAGTTAATGTGGCGTTTCTTTATTGTCATTATTATTTCCGACGTTTCGAATACTTTACACAATACTATGGTAATAACTTCTACGAACTACGAACTTCGCACCAATATCTCCATTCTTCGAGAACTCGACATTAAGCAGCGTCTTACGGCGCTCGTGCATGGACGCCTACTATCATTTTTTGGACATGTCTCTCGGCGAGGAAATAACTCCATAAAGTGTCTTGTCGCTCAGGGCAAAGTAGAAGGCACCAGACCGCGTGGAAGGGTGCCCATGCGATGGACCGACCAGATCAAGTCGGCAGTTGGCGACTGTTTGCATGAGTGTACCAGGCTCACCACAAACCGCGAGAAGTGGCGATTGCTCGTGAGGCGCATAATATCTGCCCACAACAATGATGCTGGATGACGACCACGACCGCTCTGACAAGAGTGATACGACATACGATATACGATACGATGGTAATAATATTAATAGTATATTTAATTACAATAAAAACGCAAGATTAAACTGAAAGTCAGTTTCAATTATTTTCGTAACTTATAAAGTCTTGGCTGAATGACTTAGCCCTAATCCTGGCACATACGCTAAACATGGGTAGCGTTAAGCTGCCATCAAGATTGGAAACAGAAATCGGATTTCTCAATTAAATGTTCGTATGGTAGGCAGCGGCTTGGCTCTGCCCCCGGCATTGCTGACGTCCATGAGCGACGGTGACCACTTACCATCAGGTGGGCCGTATGCTCGTCTGCCTACAAAGGCAATAAAAAATAATAATAATGTAAAATGACATGTTCATTAGTATCACATCCTAATTACATGCTTTCATGAAAATGTAGGTTTTCCGAACGGAAACGCGAATTATGAAATTAGAATCGAAAATTACAATATATTTCGAAGCAGACTACAGAAATATTTTGGGGTTTCTTAGATAAACTCAAACAATGGCTACTTGAAACGATTTGCGTTTACAAAAGTTATGTATATCAAATGTATCTGGTTCTGGTTCACTAACAATAATGAATCATTGAAAATGCACGTTTAGAAATGATTCATTTCCTGTCATATTTTTTTTTTATTAGTAACTACTCGTATTTCTTACTAGGAATACATCGTTACCAAATATAATACAAATTGAATTTGTAATTAACAATCAATTCAGTATTTCAATTACTGTTTTTTATTCATTACTAGCGACCCGCCCTCGCTTCGCTTTGGAAACTGTAATTTATTATTCATTTCTCCACTTTTTAGGGATGTTATTATACATGAAAACCTTCCTCTTGAATCACTCTATCTATTAAAAAAAACCTCATCAAAATCCGTTGCGTAGTTTTAAAGATTTAAGCATACACAGGGACAGACAGATATAGGGACAGAGAAAGCGACTTTGTTTTATAATATGTAGTGATTCCAAAGCATTAACTAAATTTTTGTGACTATTTATGCTCCGACAGTAAATATTTGATTTTTTATAAAATAAATGAGTTTGTGATACTGACTGGCAAAATGGAAACGAAAATAGACAAAGAAACAATTGAGTACGTATTGTATTGAAGGATACTGAAATCAATTAGATCATTTCTAATGATAAATACACTATATTTTATCAAAGCATGGCTGCATTTGCATATTTTAAAACGTATCTAAAAACATTTTTTTCATTGCTGCGACAGGTGAATGAGCCTTCGACTCACCTGATTTTACTGAAGCCCACATTATATCAACAACGTAAATACACAATGCGCTTAGTGCGAGTTTTTTTACGTTCTCGATAGCGTAAAAGTTAACTCAATTTTGTATGGAGTTGGAACATTTACTCGTATTAAGCACACCGACACCCACAATGGGACATGAGTTGTAAGTCTCAGTTCTACAGTAACAGTACAACAGTACAACGACCTACCCTTCAAATCGGAACGTATTACTGCTTTGCGGCAGAAATAGGCAGAGGGCGGTGATACCTCACCTTGGGCGTTCGCTGAAGTCGTCGTGGCCTAAAGGATAAATAAGACGTCCGGTGCATTCGTATATAGCAATGCAACGGTGTTCGAACCCTGCAGGCGGGTACCAATTTTTCTAATGAAATCCGTACTTAACAATTGTTCACGATTGACTTCCACGGTGAAGGAATAACATCGTGTAATTAAAAATCAAACCCGCAAAATTATAATTTGCGTAATTACTGGTGGTAGGAACTCTTGTGAGTCCGCACGGGTAGGTACCATCGCCCCGCCTATTTCTGCCGTGAAGCAGTAATGCGTTTCGGTTTGAAGGACAGGGCAGCCGTAGTAACTATACTGATATCTTAGAACTTGTATCTCAAGGTGGGTAGCGCATTTACGTTGTAGATGTCTATGGGCTCCAGTAACCACTTAACACCAGGTGGGATGTGAGCTCGTCCACCTATCTAAGCAATAAAAAAAACCTAGCCTTGGGGTTCACAAAACCCCCTATGGTCCGTAAACGCAATACATCTATCAATGAATCAACACAGTTTACATCTTATGTCGCTTACTAGGTATATTCTGTGTTGAAAAGGCGTTCAGTAATTCAAATATACAAAGCATAACAATCTATACGAAAGCACTTTTGCATTACGGTAGCGGAGATTGCTTCGAGATTTGATAATAATTTACCGGCAGACAATACAATGCGCTTTCGAATCAAAGCTCGGATTACAAGTACATTTCACCGCGAATGAAAGTTCATATTCAATTTGCCGGTGCTTATAACTAGTGAAATTTATATATTTTCTGTTGTTTCCAGAAGTCAATAAAAATACATAGCAACCGAACAAACAGTAGGTACTCAAATATTTGAACCCTAAAAACATAATTAAGAAAACATATGTTTATTCAGTACTAGCTGACCCGGCAGACTTCGTAGTGCCTCAATCGATAAATAAAAGACCTAAACTTTTGTATAAAATAAACTTAAAACAAACAAAAGGAATCCCCTCGACGGCGGACACATGAAAAGAAAAACAAAATTGTTCTGTTTTTATATAATTCCGAGCATTTTCATATTTTTCCACGTTTTAAACCTTCTCTGGACTTCCACGAATAATTCAAGACCAAAATTAGCCAAATCGGTCCAGCCGTTCTCGAGTTTTAGCGAGACTAACGAACAGCAATTCATTTTTATATATAGAGATTAAAAGCGGCTTAATTCTTTTACTTCTAGATTCACTGAAAGCGATTACAGGATAACGTATACACTTTTTTAGTGACACCAATATCAGTCGAGTGCTTAACGCGTCTGGTGGTAAGCAAGTAAATGGCCAGCTTTGTCCAAGGGTCGATTGGCCAGCTCGCAAATTTCATTTTTATATTTTCGTTGCTAAAAAATAGTGATACAATTATAGTATATGTTTCCATCCGAATTATCACCACTGGAACATTTTCGACTGTGGCGTGTAATCCTTTTACCGCAAACCGCCAATGATTGTCAGATCGAGGTACATAAAAACAAGTGGTAACGACCCATCAGCACCACGAGGCTACTTATCTAAGAGTTATAAACAAGTCAACACTGCATACAATTGCATATTATTTATTAGGCATACAAAAAACGTGTCTGCTCATCGTCAACCTATACAGAAAATCTTTCGCAAACCGTACGCCTTTAGTCAATCTTCTCAGTTACGCCTATTCTCGTTAATTTTATGATTTTGATGAGTAGACAAACACATTATACACCCAGTGACAGTTAATTATCGGTAACTATAGACAATGCAGCGTCAGTACCATCATCCAAACCCATCTGAAGTCAAAAAGTAATAACATCTGAAGTTAAAAAGAAAAAAAAATGTAATAAAAATCGCTGTCCTACCATTTAAACTAGAAGTAATGACTGCTTGTCGGTAGGATTAGGCAGACCTAGATAGTCAATTTAGGTATAATATCTTTTACTATTATTACATGTTAATTAAACATTACTAACGGTGTTTCCTAAGCGCTATGACATTTTCATTCATTCTTCATCAAATAAGGTTTGCGAAGAGTGCTCAGCAGTGGGCGGCAACTTGGCTATGCCCCAGGAATTGTTGAGGTCCATGAGCTACGGTGACCACTTAACATCAGGTTTTCCAATTGCTTGTCTGCCTACAATGGCAATAAATAAATGACTTATACTAACAGAGGGCTCATTGAACTTAATTATCAAACAAACCTACAGTCAACTATCACCTGTATCTTCGAAAATGGTAATACCTCGCCATATCTGTATATACGGACACGTCATTAAATATTATGTTCAATTAAAATATTAAAAAAATGAAAGTGATTCAAAACGTTTGTGAAAAGCCGTTTACAAGTCAGCTTGATATCGCTAGGGACCTCACATCTTTGAGGCAATATCCTTTCTTTACAATAAACTCTTATTAATTCGTTCATTTTAAAGTTCCTTCATTTGTTCAACATTGTATGGCCGGATTCCGTGACCTCAAAATACGAAACAAATTTAACAATGATCGAAGAAAGGAAGAAAATATTTAGTTAAAAATAAAGAGTAGCCAAGCTAAAAACACATTTAAAGTAAGATATAATCTAATTTAGAATGTAAAAATTTTAATCACATAATTCTCTTGTTATTTAAACAAAAAATGTGGTACTTATATGCAAAGCATTTAAGTACCATTTTCTTAGTTTTTATTTAGTATCTAATGATGAGCTTTAAAGTTAAAAATTTATTTTTTAAGTGTCCATTTCTGAATCAAAATTTCAATAACAAAACGATTAAAACAAAGAGAACACAATACATAAGATTAATGTAAATCTTGAGGTATCAGTGATTAAAATCGAATTTCGAATTTCGGGCGATCATTAGTACAATCAGTCGTTAACAAACCAATATCTGTTATATGCACTTTATGAGAACTTCATCGTTTTGTCTATAAAGGCAAATCTCTTACCAAATATTCGTATAAAGAGAAAAAAAACAGTAGGTATAATAATAGTTATACTTTTAGCACACAGCTTAATTAGCTAAAGTATAACAAACATTAGGTACGTTGGGCTGATCAAAAATCTAGCAAAATCGCCAAGATTCCAACAAGCAAAACAAAAAACATAATTTTCCTTCATTCGTCTACTATTACATAGGTGTTGTCTTCTGGAATAAGCAAAGTACAAAATCGAGCACGAGACCCTCAGACACAGCCCGCTGAGTTTCTCACCGGATTTTCTCAGTGGGTCGCGTTTCCGATCCGGTGGTAGATTCTGCGAAGCACGGCTCTTGCTAGGGTTCGTGTTAGCAACGTCGTCAGGTTTGAGCCCCGCGAGCTCACCTACTAGTTAAGGTTACGCTGATATAGCCTCTCAAGGCTTTTTTTTTTATTGCCTTTGTAGGCAGACGAGCATACGGCCCACCTGATGGTGAGTGGTTACCGTCGCCCATGGACTTCAGCAATGCCAAGGGCAGAGCCAAGCCGCTGCCTACTGCTGATCCGCTCTCAGCTTAGGAAGGAAAAAAAAAAAACGACCGAGCACGAGCGTAGCAGCTATTAAAATTAAATGTAAAACCTATTTCAGTTCCCGGTTACATCTCTATAGCCGTGGCACAGATAAAGCATCGGGCGCATTCACTTGTGCGTTCACGGAGCGTAATTCACAATGCATTTCTTATCACCATTACCATCTGTACAAACGTGATCTTTAAGCTCTGAATAATACTCTTGTTTCCACAATAATAAGATCGGACGTGGACCTCAAGTTTTTCGTTTAGAATTCCATTTTATGAATTCAAATTTATAACATTTATTCACTTTTCGGATCGCATAAATATTGCGTTCACTCGAATACGAATGACCGAATAATCCGAATATAATCAAAATATCAGCAGAAAAACAGATGTTTGTGCACGATTTTATAGTTGTCGGGACTAATATGAAATGAGAATATTTCTAGTGGAACATTATAGTTCTAATTCAATTATTCCATATAAAAAATCTTAGCGGAATTTTAAAGATGTTCTTATTAACGCTGTGTATCTAATAAACCCAATTAACCCATACCGCTTTTGTAACTGTCAGTAAAAAGGAGGTAGCCCTGTGTAAGTATTTCTAGGTTACACTATATTCATTTGTATAGGCACAAAGTCTAATTCTTTTTGCTCAAACTTCTTTTTTCACGAATTATAACCAACTTTCAAAAAACTCAAGTGATTCCCAATACCAGTCTTCATATTTAGAATAGTATAAAACCTAGTATAGGTACTAGTTTATAGAGATTGTAGAAACAAAAAATACCTTGTACTTTTTATACACATTTCCTTTTTGAAAAACAATCTGGATGCAAGAAACAACAATTCAATGCAGTATGTTCCGATATCCGCTACTGTACATCCATAGAAATTTTGTTTTCAGTATAATCATCATATATACCAATGCTTACTATCTTTATCAATAACTGTGTAAAATTCGCTTATTTGTTGAAATAGAAAGCGGCCGCTTATCTTACGATAGTAGTACTATTAAAAAAGTATCTAAAGTGGTAACAATTGTACAACATCACAACTCAATCTTGTAAACGTGCGAACCCATATAACACAAACAAACTTAATCAAGAATATTCATTTACAAAAAACGAAAGAGGAACATGTAACCCGTTAATCTCGCAACCCAAAACGGTACCTACTATACTGTACCCACTTACGAATTCCCGACTCTATCTAGTTACCAAGATACCGATACACCCAAGCTACATACAGCCCATTAGAAACTTATCGACACATTGCTCACTATGTGGTTCCGTAATTTCAAAATTGCATCGCTTCTACCGAGTAGGAGCCTCACTTAATTGCGAAGCGGAACCGGCTTCATAGATTAAATTAAATAGATGTTTCACTATGGTTATTTCAAAAACAAAACACGATTTCATATCTATCGGGTATAAGGCTCGATTATAGGCGTAGTTTGAAAAGTAATTATCTTGTGAAGAGCTACAATTCAATTCATTTAGATTATATTTTTGGGATAATAACAAGTTTTGCTTAACTCATTTTAAAATTTTAAACTATATTTAAAAAAACGCTGTATTTGTAAAAACTAAAAATGAAATTATAATGTTTTTAAATTTTTTGTGTACTTCCTAAATTGGCTAATCTTAAACCTATTGCATTACCTATACCAATATATCTATATCCGAACCAAAATTTAGATACCTCCAATCAGAAAATTATCACTCAAGAGCTCCGTGATAATGTATCTAAAAGCACCATAGCCTAAATTATACGCTGATTTCTTCTGCGTCAATGCTATTAAAAAGTAAATAAAATTCATTAGAAAACATTTGGACGCCCATACGAAAACTATGTAGCGAAAAACACCGATTGCTACAACGATCGTACTTAAAATAATGCCATTAGATTACGAAAAAAGATTTCTCCACGTTAACGGCCGTAACCGTTTCTGTATGCTTATGTTATCTGCCGGAGACATTCTGTAAACCGACCGAGATGAGAGGAGAAACAGCTTGTCGCTTCGTATCTGCCGTTTGTAGCGAATGTTTCGTCCTCAATTGATAAACAGAGGCGATACAAATTAACAACAATAATTTAGCTAAACATGGGAACGCTACGAACGAAAGGCCACAAGAGGTACAATTCGAAACATGAAGAGAATTTATCTTATAATGATAGATCACGTTTATGCGTAACAATTTTACGACAACGTTTATTTAAAAAATACTTTGGTTACACAAGAAACCAAATGTAGTATTAAGCCGTCTTCCAACTTTTTTTAATGAGCATTGTGATATGGCATTCTTCAAACAAGGTTTGAAAGTATTCCTTAGCGGCACACGTAATTGGCATTGGAATTATTGACATCCACGGTGACTACTCACTACCAGGTGCAAAGGCCTCTAAAGCAATAATCCCAAATCGTTTTAATTCAAACAAAGTTTAGAGTCTCAACTCAATGTCAACGAAATGCTTACGACTTCAAAATATTTATAAAAAACCCATTTCTTATCAGGTATGGTATTCCCATTTCTACTAGCAATCAAATGAATACAATCGAATCAATCCGGAAATACATGAAGTCAGCGTCGGTACGGTACTTCGATAAGGCTATGCGTCATGATTATCGCCTCATCGTTACCGCTGCTGACTGCTCCCCGAATCCTGATCATGCAGGAACCAGTCACCGTCGATGCCCTAGACACGTCCTTACTGATCCATCAGATTCAATAGCCTTTGCATTAGACGTCTTCAGCTTTAACACTAGGAGCGGCTTAGGGACCCCGGTAACCGTACTCGTCGAACTCGACAAAGAGGTGCAACCTAACTCATGCATCAGCTCGCCGAGTTTCTCGTCGGATCTTCTCAGAAGGTCGCAATTCCGATCCGGTAGTAGATTCATTCGCGAAGCAATTGCTCTTGAGTTGTTAGGTCTCCTTCGGAGGCGCTCGGGCAGTTGTTAGCAAATCCCACCCCTCCTGGTTGAACCTTTGCTCGCCCACCTGTCCTGGTGAAACTGGAAAGGCCTCTGGGCCTGTGAATGAATACAAGTGACAAAAAACTGGTAGATGAAATTACTAAGTTATCGCATATCTAAACGAAAAATCTTTTCGAACAATTCCCTTACACAACTTTAAACAATTAATTTAAATGCGTTCATGTGTGTAACCGACTTGTACTTATTGGGTACGAGAGATACGTAACAAAGCTGCAACAACAACGAGCATTCGAGATAAAGTGTCGGCCATACAATACGGAACAAATGGACGGTGCACACGCGAACGACAACCAGAGGCTGGGGCGTACCTGTTTGTGTAGGCATTGACTTTACTTCTAATGTTTCGATGTCATATTTCAAAGAGCGTTTTAAATACGTTTTAAAGTCGTCGTGGCCTAGAGGATAAGACGTCCGATGCATTCGTATATAACGATGCACAGGTGTTCGAATCCCGCAGGCGGGTACCAATTTTTCTAGTGAAATACATACTTAACAAATGATGTTCACGATTGACTTCCACGGTGAAGGAATAACATCGCGTAATAAAAATC
Organism: Bombyx mandarina; assembly: GCF_003987935.1. The sequence goes on along the minus strand of NW_021011489.1, from coordinate 4,521,675 downwards.
AAACCCGCAAAATTATAATTTGCGTAATTACTGGTGGTAGGACCTCTTATGAGTCCGTACGGGTAGGTACCACCACATCCTGCTTATTTCTGCCGTGAAGCAGCAATGCGTTTCGGTTTGAAGGGTTGTTGAATTGCCGTTGTAACTATACTGAGACCTTAGAACTCATATCTCAAGGTAATACCAGGTGGGCTGTGAACTCGTACATCCATCTATGCAATAAATAAAATAGTTCATACACTTATATGGTCATTATTAGTAATCATTGTCCAATATTGAAAGACGAACTGATTGTTCCGAGAGTGCTTAAAATGTCAGTGTGATCTTAATATAACCAACCGGATAAGTTATCTTGAGAATTCGGTTTTCAATCGCGGACTATCGCCACTATTCCGTAGTAATTAAAACTTCGACTTTATCGTTCCAAATTCAAAGGTCATAAGCTAGGATTTTCTTTGCAATATGGGTACCAGAACACGACGCAATGATGCTGAATATCAAATGAGTTTCATAATGAGACGATCATTAAAGGACACAGTTGAAAATGACAAAATGCTGCTCACAGCGTCAGTGCGGTCTCCACAAAATAAGATATATAATTTAGAGACTCGTTTTATTCTTATACACTCGTCACCATTACCATTTGGGATTGAGATTTTGTTACTACAACGTTTTTTTTTTTAAATAATATATACGGTAGCTTTTTCTGTGAAATAAATTGATTACATTAGTTAGTGGTAGTTTTTACTAGCCATGCCATCCGTAGAAGCCGTAGGTAGACTCAATAAAAAATAATCGATTAAAGTTATAAAAATAAAAAAAATCTGCGTTCATTTTGACCGCGTTCATTTTGAATTCTTATAATCCCATTATTATTGAATGATTCAAAAACCGCAAGTCAGCCATATCGGAATGGCTCATGTTATTTTCTCTATGGAAATAATTCGTAATCACTATTACAATCGATAGAAGAAACAATCTCAAGGGATCAATCATAAGTCAGATCAACGCCACCTTTCTCAGATAAAACATATAAATTTGATACTCTAATATACTAAAACCAAGATACTCTTTATTAGCGTGAGACTTAATTAAAATCAAAATCGTGAGACTGAATTACTCCTACGCTTCTTTTTCAAAAAAATAAGAACTTGGCCTAGACTGGTAAGTTCGTGTTTAGTAGTAGTTAAGTGTTACTTTGACGCATTTTATAATGTCAAATTTCACAGTATTTAGGGCATTTGGTTAAGTAAGAGTAAGTTAAACTTACGATCGGATAGTGAATATACGAATAAAACCAAATGATATACACTAACGTTTATTGTGCATTGTCATGTACAGCTGGCATGTCACACACGAATTGTGTAGTAGCTTGGGGGATAAACGTGATACTTTACTGGTGGTAGAACGTCTTGTGTGTCCGCACGGGTAGGTACCACCACCCTGCCTATTTCTGCCGTGAAGCAGTAATGCGTTTAAGTTTGAAGGGCGGGGCAGCCGTTGTACTGTTAAAAGTGAGACTCTACAACTCATGTCTCAAAGTGGGTCGCGGCATATACGTTATAGATGTTTATGTGTTCCGGTAACCACTTAACACCAGGTGGGCCGTTAGCTCGTCCACCTATCTAAGCAATAAAAAAACTTTATACATATTTGCAATGGAAAAATACCTTGAAGAAGTTTTAATACAGAATGGATCGCTCAATCGGATTGACGGCAAAGCTCTAAAGTAATTTGACATTAACAGCTAATGTAAAGTCAGTAACGTCAGTAGGTAACAAATTTAAGTTTAGATCCACTACAAATATGTAAAAATGTGTACAAACTTTGTACCAAACATATAGGTTACCGTACAAACCGAGCGAAAGCCGCTCGGCTGCGTCCTAAAGACCACTTTTAATATTCAGGCATATTACTTTTCGAAAAACTAGATTTTTATTTTCCTTCTGATCTTATAAAATAAATAGCTTGCGTTTATTAGTCCTAAATATACTACCAATTAAAAGTCCAAGTCACTAAACTTTTTAATGAACAATATTATTGGTTTTGAAATTAGTATAAACTATAAGTAGACATTAGCGTCGACTGCTGTGACAGCTAAGGGAATATAAGTCGAAACGTTAATTACTAGTACTAGTGCGTATTGCGAACTCGCATGTGGTAAGTACCGAATTTCTGCCGAGAAGTAGTCATTCTCTTTGGTTTGAATGATATTTATTTATTTTATTATTTGTACAATCGCAACTTAACATCTTGTGGACCTTATGCTCTTCTATTCATAAACACCAATAAAATCCACGATAAATTGAATTAAAAAAAAAATCTGCGCTATTTACTTCTGGGCATCAATAAGCATTAAAACAAAAACAAAATGATGAACGTAGACCTTTCAAACATTATTTTGAAATCGTTTGTAAGCATTTACAGTCTATTTAACCTCTTGCACCGTTGACCGTCAAAAAGAAAGTTACATGGTGCGTTAGCTACGGAAAATTCGTACAAATTACTTTTTAGTAACGTTTTACTCTAATTGCGCGGATTCATCGGAAACATCGCATTGAGGACACTCCGCCGCCATGACACCACCTCGATGACAATGACAGCAATTTACGCGGGAAAAGCGTTCTAGTCTATGTCGACTATAATTGATACGGCAACTTACTGTGCACATAAGGTGTAATAGAACGTACATATCTTTAAACTGAAAAAAATAATATAAAAGATAACAATTGGAATTGTGGCAAGTTTGCTCTTAGTTCCCACAATTTTATTTGTTATTAATAATATTCTAGTTCATTCTTTAAAAAAACTTTTAAAAATAAATATTTTAGATAAACAATCTAAACTATTTATTTTTAAAAGTTTTTTAAAAATATAAGAAATATATTTACTGAAGTAAATAGATTTTTTTAATTCAAAACCATGGGCAATGGTAACACCGCGACTATCTAACTTTAAAAAACACACTCTCATTCAATGAATGGAGTGTACACGAAATTGTAACGGTGTTATAAAATGCCCCAAAATGACGACTAATGATAAACGTCGTATTTTAAAAATATAATGATGAAATTGGCTGTCGGGATGCATTTTACAAGTGATCATGCTACTGTGCTCTATTGTTGCTTTACCAAAACAATTTAGGGTTCCGCACGTACATCGAAGACAGTCTAAGTGGATAATTTTAAATTAAATATCTTTCGGATAGTTTTGTTTCATTGTTGGTGGCTTCTCCATAAGGTTAAATATTAATTCAATAGCAACATACCGCAACATACTTGCACAACATATGTCTATATCTATCTTTTTCAATATTTCTCTTGTTAAATAGTTAGGTACCTGAAAGAAATCGCTTTTAGCGATAAAACTGCATATTGTACAGTTATATTTAATTGTTGACGGTTTTTCAATGTTAATTATATTTTGGTATGCGCAATAATCTCTCTCTTTCTCTTAAAACAATTTTGAAATTCGTTCTCTCTCTGGCACTTAAAGTTCTAGAAAGAAACTCGTAACGCCATTAAAAAACAAACAAAAAACCATCAAGCCATAATCGATTACTTTTATTCACAGCTTAAGTAATGCAAAGCTCTTAAGCTAAATCTCAAAGGTCGCAATAAAGAGTGATAGATCGCCACTCAACGTTGCAATTTCTTAGAAATCGAGATAAAACTGTAACGCTTTATGAAAGTCGTCTTACAAATAACAAATCTGAAAGTAAACCTAAGCTTAAAACAAAAGGCACTCTTATACCACAACATCGAACCAACTTTCACTTGGCTATTTATTAATCAGCGCTTATTATGTAAATAAATACAAAAGATTATGAATAGGTACTAAGTACGTCGCCTCGAATATACCGTAAGGCCATAAAAACTTATCGAAAATTTTCAACTAATTTTTAATGATTGACGGAAAACTTTTTTTTTCTTAACGCACTAATAAAGTACAGATTACATCCAAATATATATATATATTTTTTTTAATTCATACCGAGTGAACGTTTGTTTAGAAAAAAATACAGAATTTTAACTAACACATTTTTAACTAAGTTTCGACAACCATTATCTTAATAAACTACTACTACTACTCAGTGGTGGATTTACTCAAGGCCCGGTAGGCCCGGGCCTAGGGCGGCCAGATTTAGGGGCGGCCTCAATCGTGTCAAAAAACTTAATAAAACGTATGGAGGGCGGACTGTACTGCATGGTGCAATCTATACCGCATCCTTAAATACTCTTTTATGTTTTGACACGCTTTTATTAATTTCGCCTGTATATTTGCTTGCTTGCTTGTTTGTTGAGAAAGGGGCGGCTGATGGCTTGGGGCCTAGGGCGGCCGAGACTGCAAATCCGCCACTGCTACTACTACTACAATACTAATTGAGTTAGAAGGGTAGAGGACGTAAGGAGTGTGTCTGTATTCATAAGGAGATGCGAGCTCGCGATCCCGGCCATTCGCCTATTCCAACCACATTCCCTTAGCATTTCCGTAGTAACAATTACCGTCTCCTAACCAAAAAATTCTTGCACACTACACTTCTATTTTACCACCAAACTTACTACCGGCAACGGGTATTGCAAGACTGTACTCATAAATAACTGTAAAACTGCTGCTGTAAAACATTCGTGCTTTTTGTTTTAAAGGAGACTTTAGGTCTCCAGTCGGTATGATGCTTTGGGCTCCGATACTTACCATAAACCAGCTGAACCTTGAGCTCGTCTCCATCGTCTCCAACAATAATAAAGTCAAAAACGAAAAAATATAAACAGAGCTAGTACAAAGTAATCTATACATATAAATAAAATTAGAGTTTCTGTTTGTAATATTGAAATAACCGTTTTTCTACATGCATATGAATATATTTACGGTACATACACCAAAATAACATTTTTTACAATTTTTGTCTGTCTGTCGGTCTTTCTGTCTGTTTGTTCCGGCTAATCTCTGGAACGGATGGACCGATTTTGACGGGACTTTCACTGATAAGTAGCTGATGATATAAGGAATAACTTAGGCTTTTTAGACTAGCTTCGCAGCGCGTCCTCACTCGCAGTACGACAATAACCGCGGATAAAATCGCGGGACTAGCCTAATCATTAATAAATATTTCTATACCGATTATTAAGAATCCAAATGCTAATTACGCAATCCTGTTAATAATACATTGAACAAACAAACCTACCAATTAATCCAATTCGTATATTAAAAATGTCATACTCTATAATAATAATGTATTATAGTGTAATCTATGTATATAATCCAAATTATATCACAAGCAAAACCTAACCAAAAAGCCTACGATTGAATCGCAAACGGTCTGCTTCATATAGTGAATCAAAAATGCAAACAGCTCCTGAATCAGACGGGTGTACCAACCGAAAGTAATAAGACGAAAAAAAAAATAATAGGTTACGTATTTTATTGAAGCGAAATCCTTATTATAACTTACAAAATTACAAAATTATATATTTATTGTAATTTTCTCTTCAACGAGCAATTAATAAAAGCGCAAAACAATTACACGACAGGCACTTTCATTTCGCAACGGCCCGTGCGGATATCACTTAGCTGGCTCAATCGAGGCGATCAATTAATTAATTAACATTTATTAGTTCAGTGAAATGGAGTTATTATTTTAGTGACTTTTTTATTTATTGCTTAGATGGGTAGAGGAGCTCACAGCCCTCCTGGTGTTGAGTGGTTACTGGAGCCCATAGATATCTGCAACGTAAATGCGCCACCCATCTTGAGATATAAGTTCTAAGGTCTCAAGTATAGTTACAGCGGCTGCCCCACCCTTCAAACCGAAACGCATTACTGCTTCACGGCAGAAATGGGCAGGGTGGTGGTACCCACCCACGCGGACTCACAAGAGGTCCTACCACCAGTAAACGTTCTGTGACGTAGCAATAAAAAATACCAGCCTGTTTTCGCCGTGAAACATTGATTCGTTCCGGTTCGAAGGGTGTTACCGCAGTTATATAATGCAATACAATTGAGACAGACCTCATATCTCTAGGTTGATGGCGGAATTCACGCTTCAATGTCTATAGGCTTTAAAAAACATTTAATTCCAATTTAAATCAACGTACCATCCATTCTCGGGCTTTTATAAATAAACATCTTACCAATTCGTTCAAAACATTCAAACAGAAATTACGATGAGATGACCCTATGGATTGTAAAGGGCAACAATTTCTGAGATAGGCAATCGAACCATTTCTTATTTACCCTAATACTAAAAATACTTATTTTAGCTCAACACGCATGTTGTATTAAATATCTTCATTATTCATATCGTAAATAATAGCAGGAAAATATGTTTTTTTTTTCGCATAGAAACCTATTATTTTTTAATCGGAGACTTTCTCTTTTTTTTTTGTCTGCAAACAAAATGCACTATTTAAATCGGAACGAGGAAAATGAAATCGCAAAGCTACCAGAAACTCTTATCTGATACTTAAAATTATGTCTCAATCTTCGACCAACAAAGGAGGTCTCGACTATCGATAGAATTTCGTCGTTAATGAACTGTCAAGCGTCAATATTTCCTCTGCGAAGTAATTAACCTGATCCGATCTGCCTATTAAATCCGGCTGTTACCAAAGATCCTAGATACATAACTTGCCCGACAATATTGGATTTCAAAATTACGGTTTCTTGAGATTATATTCAGATAACAATCGAACGCGAAGAGGGTTTCAGTTTATGTTCTAACTATATCCAGTGACGTGAAACCTTGTTCAACTATTTAAAAAAAAAAAAAAACAATAGGATATTCGAAAAAAAAAACTATACTTAATACACATTAAATAATAATCAAAATTTTTGGATCACTCAATGACACTTAGCAGGTAGGCAGCGGCTTGGCTCTGCCCCTGGCATTGCTGAAGTCCATGGGCGACGGTAACCACTCACCATCAGGTGGGCCGTATGCTCGTCTGCCTACAAGGGCAACAAAACAAAAAACAAAAAAAAAAAAATCGTGAAACCAACGATTCCATGCAAGTATAAAATGAACAATAATATGTCAAATGAATTCCAATCTCGTATGTATATAATTAACTTTTCACACGAAGGTGTGGGTTACGGAAAGACTTGATGCTAATGACATTATTAGCTCAGGCTTTTTATGCGGTATAAATTATTGAACAGGCTCGTCGCGTCGGGGTGCTAGATATAACCATCATCGCGTAATTATAACGCTGATCGAAATCTTAATATATGTAAACAACGTGTATTTAATCTCACGTCAATATTTCATGTCCCGCTATCATAAAATACGGTGGAAAGATACGACGGAAATATTTAAATTACGTAACCTTCTGCACCTTAATTATGGGATGACAGATAAACATTAAAACACATACAAACATTTTTATTGCGTTCTTATTAACATATATTTAATAAAACATTTCTCTCCACTGACGTAGCAAACCGTAATAACATTAAATTACATAAACCTAATTGTATTTTATTATTGGCAGCAATAATTGCTCACGAACAAACCATAACACTATCGGTGCGATGCAAAAGCGTACTACGAGAAGCAATTTATATAATTTTCTATTCGTTTGATCGATATTAGGGCGAGGGCACCTGGATACTTTAAAAATGTTATAACGCAATGCAAACCAGTAACTGGTGAAACTACGTAATAACTATTAAATTTGATATCTCTTTCGGAAATACTCTGATACTCTAATTATGAATATGAGTCGACTATTATCAAAGCCGGCAATGTGACTTTTGGACAATTATTGGTAAATCAGAAAAACGAATTATTGACTTTGTATTCCATTGGCAGTCACAAAACTCTTCTGAACGACATCTTAGATAAATAACAGGTTAAGTATTAACCTTTATTTAATGCAGGTTTTGAACCGTATTCTTTGAAAGAAACGATTATATTCAAATCAATCTGTATTGACATATCAATAACATTTTTTTGTCCAAATGCACCGATTGCCACCTTTGATAATAGACGACTCATATTCAGTATTAAATTTTAAGTAATTAAAAACCAACAAAAATTAAACATTAAAAGCAAACGCAACACATGAAAATTAACGGAATGGACAGAATTCGAGATTGCAATATTCAACACACCCTTAAAAATGTGAAGAAAAATAAAGGATACATAGAAGAGCACAAGTATTACTAAACAGTTATCATAGATACTAGAGTATCCTCCGTTGCTCGCCTTTCTTAGGCACCCTAGCTACTCTGATGAAAATTAATACGAAAAATACAAATACTTCAAATACAAATTTTTTTTAGCATATCTATTTTACTATTTACTTTTTCACAGACAACTTTTCAAATGCTCAAATGTGAATAAACTCTAACAAACCTATTCAAAGTGAACGGTAACGTGGAAGCATGGCTAATGCCTATGCATTACTTTTTTACGTTCTCTGGCAAAGGGAAAAAATAGGCACAGTCCGTCAACTGGCGTTTGCGTAATACATCTCTTTAAAGCCGTAACTGTCTTGTCATCGTCGAATTCTGTTTAAACAACAGTTGTTTTTTTTGTTTTCGTTTTTCTTTACCATATTAAAATACATACAGTTTAGATATCAATAAAAGTTTAAATTTCGAAACTATAACATTCTAAATTAAAAATAAAATTATTATTTAAAAAAAAAAGCGAGCTCATACCTGTTTCTTTCCCGCCAAAGTTAGCTCGCAATACCGACGCTGTATTTGAAAAGGATTCGAATAATGACCGCCCTTTACATTTCTCAAATACTATAAAACAACTAATAGTAGATATATCTAAATTTGTCTCACTTCAAAATTAATTTCATCAAACAACGCTACACCAAAATTCCGAACTAAAACGAATTCATTTAAAAACTACTCCCATTAGTAAATGGTCTGGAAATAAACGAAACAAAAAGTAAGGGAAAAATCGGAAACAAGCTAAATTTATTATTTTATGACAACATAAATTATGAAAGCAATTAAATCATCGATTTTCGAAAAACCATTAACCATATTTGCAACGATTTTATCTAAATGGATTAAGTGAAATAATAATTGAGCCCTCAAGTGTCTGAGCTCGGAAATATTTTGAGATTGAAATCTAGATGTGCATATTTATTCACTGCATTTTGATAAACAGTGTAACTATCTAGGCGTGCTTCAGGCATGTATTTATTGACTTAAGTAGATATACAGACTAACGGTCCCCTGATAATGAGCAGTAATTGTGGGCGGATTTTTAAATACTTATTGCTATTAAAATAGGACTTACATTATTATGCGTTACGTTTTTTGGTACAGCCATTATACAATGCAATTTTTGCAAGGCAAATCGTGCCATTCATACTATAATTTTCTTCCAGAATTATCCAGAATCTTAACAACGTGGACCGCGATACACGTTATTAAGAAACATAGAATATTACTCACCACAACGCCTTGTAATTTCAACACTTATCTGTTGTAGCGTCGAAATCAGAAATCAATTCGTGAACTAGATTAAAAACTTGGTGATTCTTAATGTGATGTTTGACAATTATATTGAATTGTAGTAACAATTCAAAAAAGTACCAGTAAAACAAATAAGATAACATTGTTAAAAACGACTAAATTTTTTTAATTATTAATTCATTAAATGTAAAACGAGCTTTGTAGATATGTTAATTTCATTTGGTGTCACTTACATTTGTACAAATGTTTCATTACGCAAAACAGATACTTCAATAATATCATTAACATGATAAATACGGAAAATAAAAACAAAAATCGGCAGGATTACGTCAAATTCACAATATTCTTGAAATGATAAATTAGCGGCAGGTGAATGAAGATTCGTTTGGCCATGTTTGATAATGTAATCAATGTAGTGCATCGTTTTGTTCAAACTACCGCTACGATGTTGCTCCATAATGCGCCAGAGTCGTTTGATGTTATTCCTGTAACTGTTTTATTAGTTTCATTTAATTGTTGCGCTCTAATTGTGCAAATCAAACCTCAAAAGACGATCAGTACATAAGATATCACCGAAAAAAAATAGGTTCTCAAGAATAAACAAACAGTCCTGATTCAAATCTGTACTGAAAATCACAAAAAATGCAAATGGTCTATGAGACAAACATTTCGATATTATAATGAATGATGATGAACAAAAACGCATTAAGTATGGAGATAAAAGGAAAAAAAGACCAAAAGAAAAAACAAAAGAATGACCAAAAAAAGTCCCTAATCCCTATGGTACATTGCAATAGATACACACATGGATATATAAACTAAAGAAGGTTGACGTCAAGCAAGCGGCCGTTTGTAAAACTTATACCAAATCATAGCAGCATAATAAGAAGGCCTTCTGCGCCGAACCCACATAATCTATCTATCTATATGTATATATAAAAATGAATTGCTGTTCGTTTGTCTCGCTAAAACTCGAGAACGGCTGGACCGATTTGGCTAATTTTGGTCTTGAATTATTTGTGGAAGTCCAGAGAAGGCTTAAAAGGTTGATAAATGAATGAAAATGCTCGGAATTAAATAAAAATAACAATTTTCTTTTTCCTTTGATGTGTCCCCCATCGGTCGGATTCCTTTTGTTTGCTTTAAGTTTATTTTATACAAAAGCTTAGGAAATTTATTTATCGATTGAGGCACTACGAAGTCTGCCGGGTCAGCTAGTGTGGAATAAAAGTAAGAAAGAACGACACTTTCGATGAAGTGGACAGTAGATTCAAATGCCTATAATGGCATTTAAATTCTGCTCAACGGTGATTCGCACGTTACGTGTAATGTAAATCAAGGATGCTCACAGCTTGCAATATTACAACTAATGGTTATTTCGACATTCTATTAGCGTTGCGTCTGGGCATCAAACCATTTGACCAATGATGCTCGCCACTGAGTATGAGAAACTATGAGACCTTCGCGACCGGGTGAGCTGTGTTCTGATCTCGGTGTTATCCGAGCGCCGAGGGTGTAAGTTCAATGAGCCACGACATAGGTCTGATCTTGTCGCTTGATCTGAGCATTCCCCCAGAGGTTTGAAGTAAAGAACGACCGATTAGGGGCAAATTGTGTTCCCAGTCGACAACTTGGCTCTGATCCAGTGGAGCACCCTAAAACACCAGCGGTACCACTTGTGGAGCTACCTACTGGGTTACCTACTGTGATGGCCAATATTCAAGTCATTTCAGTGAAGAATTTAGAAGAGTCGTTTAATGGGTACTTAAACAACATCTTTCCATATTTGGTAACCGACGAGGAACCCAAAGAGACAGAATTATTAGTTAAAATTAATCAATAAAATAAACATCTATTAAGACATTCCATACCGGTCATTTTCAACAGCATCGATGATGGCTTCCCTAAATTGTTTTTGATTAAAGGTCGTAATATCCAATTGAACTCCTATATCGTGTAATACGTAGTTGTATGCATTTGTAAACTGATCGAAAAGTAGCGGTAGCCCAATAAGTGGTACCCCGGCGGTTATTGCCTCGTCGGTCGACTGCAGCCCGGCGTGCGTTATGAACGCCTTGACGTTTGGATGATCTGTATTCTTAGTGCGAGTTTTTTAACGTTCTCGATAGCGTAAAAGTTAACTCAAATTTGTATGGAATGGGATCGTTTGCGTATGTTTGCCGCTAGGGGCGCTGTTCGAACTGCATACAAAATTGGGTTAACTTTTACGCTATCAAAAATGTTAAAAAACTCGCACTAAGCACACTGAACAATAAAAATACGTAATAAGACTCGTTTTTATTTCAACCGAAATAAATTATGTTCTCGATTCAAGGCGCTCTGTCTGGGCTCATTTACGAAATCACCGTTAATGCCTTTTTCATTATCATATCTACAACAGTTGAGCATACGGCCTAACTGACGGTGAGCGGTTACCGTCGCTGATGGACGTCAGCAATGCCAGAAGTACAGCCAAGCTGCTCCCTAACAGACCATGTTCAATAAGACTCTTTCCAGGTTATTGATTTCCAAAACATGGAGCATTTCTTTCAGAAAACTACCTATTTCAGATTTAAATTTGTGTAAATTTTTAACTTTCTACTTTCTGAATAACTTACAATGATAAATGTAATTAAACGTATGAAATCTAATCTCTCTCATTATTTTACTTTGTACGTATTTGACTTTTATTTGCAATTTAATTTACAATATTAACCGTGCGAGTCATATGAAACCACTGCAAGTATTCTGAAGTTTTCTGATTATTATTATTTTTTGCTAAAATGGGTGGACAAGCTCTTGGCCCACCTGGTGTTAAGTGGACACCGGAGGCCATAGACATCAACAACGCAAATGCTGCCACCCTTGCTTGAGACATGAGTTCTGTCTCAGTTTTTCAGTACAGCCGTTTGGAAAGTTTTTGAAACTGTCTGATTAAGACAAAAGATAACACCGGGCTAAAGGTGTAAAGACAGGTACGTCTCCTGAATAGTTATATTCAGGAGACGTACCTGTCTTTACACGTCGTACCAGTTTTGCAAATGAACTGTGATGAAATTCTTTAGGTATTTGCATAAAAATCTATACCAGACCAGAGGTGAAAATATAACTTTTATTATTATCGTAGCACTTAGCGCAAATAATGTAAACATAATGTAAACAAATAAAAAAAACAAATAATAATAATGTAAACAAATAAAAAAACCGAGTAAATTAATATTATATAAACTCACACAGCAAATCGAGTTGCGGAAGCCACGATTCAACATAAATATTACTCTTAAATACTCTTGGTAATTTCCCATTTAATTTCCAAATAAATTTATACGGTAGAGAGACGCAAATACGTTCTCAATTACTTGTAGCGTTTCCTTGGGCAGATCTGAAGATTCACACTTCGAACCCAAGCTCATGTAGACTAACTACGCCATTGGTCGCATTTTCAATATAACTTCTCAAATCTTAGAAACGATTATTGAAGAATAGAAATAAAACCAACACAGATAAACTGGTATTATGCATTATTGCATTTGCTTTACAGAAAATCAATGTTATAGACGAATCCCTAACGCAAACAACTGGATACAATAAATTATAATGAAACAAAAACTAAAGAGTAACAATTAAACATAGTGTGAGTGAAAATTAGCAAGTATACCAAGGCACATTTCACCCACGATCTTAATGAGTACATTAACAATTCTGCGTCATGGATGCGCATTGCAAAGGACTTAAGAAGCCGTAGAGGATTATGGGACGGTGCTTTGAATAAGAATTAAATAAAACAAAACCAGAAACACTAAGAAATTATAAATATTGTATGTTGAGATTTTGAACTTACTTCCGGCAGCGGCTTAGGTTATGGAAGATGCATGCCTTCAGTATATACTACGGAGTTAGGAACAGATCTTGAAAATCCAAAAATTCATACGTATTCAGAAACACCATCTGAACATTATTTCTAAGCTCTCCAAACGTAGATGTATTTGGTCCAAAATGTTTTTTAAATATAGCGTTTTCTAATTGTACATTAAACTCATATATGAAACTTAATCAAATGCTAAAAATGCAAAGCAGCTATTTTATCCAGAAATGAACTATTCCACAAAATCTTTCCCACATTAGAGTCTGGATAGAATATGAGGTTCGATACGGAACCTGTCATTGGAATGCCGACAAAATTAGAATAATACGAACTAAGATAACGGGAGTATTAAATCTTGCAGCTATAATTAAATTAACAGGTACACACTCTTCAATTCATATCAAATCAAATTTCTCATGTAGATTCCGAAATAATTCTTGCACTTTCGAATATCCAAACATTGTATCTACAATTTCATACAACGCGACTAAAATCTGCCTCGTAATTGCGATCGAATCTAGCTGATTATCACGTTCGTAAATGTTAGGCTTACACCAAATTTCTGGTGCCATATTTCTAACGCTTTGTTTTATACGATAATTTCCTTTACATTTTACATTTTGATGCTCGCAAGCTATCACCACCAAGTCGTGTCCACGTTTCATCAATTCTTATGTTATTTTTTATTTATTTTTATTGCTTAGATGGGTGGACGAGCTCACAGCCAACCTGGTGTTAAGTGGTTACTGGAGCCCATAGACATCCACAACGTAAATGCGCCACCCACCTTGAGATACAAGTTCTACGGTCTCAAGTATAGTTACAACGGCTGCCCCACCCTTCAAACCGAAACGCATTACTGCTTCACGGCAGAAATAGGCAGGGTGGTGGTACCCACCCGTGCGGACTCACAAGAGGTCCTACCACCAGTAAGAAGACAGTTAAGACTCGAAACACTGACTGATGACTATGATATGGCACCGGATAAATATACAATATTTTCGCCGAATACACAAAACCAGAACTCAATAATATGAGCATCACAAGAGTCATGATGGCAATATTTAAAAAAAACTTCAGTAATAAGCCACACTTTTACCTATTTAAATAGGTTTCTGAGGAATATTTAGCAACATTTTTATTTCTACGTTTACAGTTAACAAAAGACAACTGCTTAAGCATTAAATCATCCCATGATCTGCAAGCGAAGTAAATTATCCCTTCATAACAAGGTAACGCGCAGAGAGCTATGGAGAGGGCTATGCTTGGTATTTCTCTACGAGACCGAATCAGAAATGAGGAGATCCGTAGAAGAACCAAAGTTGCTGACATAGCCCGTAGGATTAGCACGCTAAAGTGACAGTGGGCAGGCCACATAGCGCGAAGATCGGACGGCCGATGGGGCAAAAAGATCCTCGAATGGAGACCACGTACTAGCAAGCACAGTGTGGGACGGCCACCTACGAGATGGACCGACGACGTGGTAAGAACCGCTGGGTCACGTTGGATGCAGGTGGCAACGGACCGGCCGTACTGGAGATCACTTGGAGAGGCCTATGTTCAGCAGCAGTTTAGTGTAGCCGGTGTGGTGGGCTCGATGGGGTTTAGTCAGTAGTTGGTTTTGCGGGGTGAGCGCCTCGCCTTAAGGCGAAGTCTCCTGCAAGGAATTGGGGAAGGACCTTGGTCCTCCTTGTCTCCCTCTTCCTCTTTGGAGGCGCCGGTGTCCGACATAACCCGGTCCGTAACCCCCTCGACCGGGTATCCGTAAATGGATTCCCCAGTATTAAAAAAAAGGGCTAGTGTTAGCAAATTCTAGAAAAATAGCTAGAATAACCTCTTAGACTAACAGCGAATAGATGGGGGGGGGGGGGAAACTACATAGTGCGAAAGTGGTTAAAAGATATTTTTTAATAGCATAATGTCTAACCATAATGGAGAAACTGGACTTGTAGTGTAAATTATATCTCGCGTTTAACACCTAGTTTAATCTGTCGCAGTCGTAATTGTGAGGAATCTCAGACGTCATGCAGGTAGACTTTCGTTTATACGACGTTCTTAGGCCTATAACACACCTCCGCAGCGAAATAATTACGGCCATCGCTAAATATTTTGCTTGTCTAAAGCATGGAGATTATTCTGAAAAATTGTTTGAGCTGATTTCGACATCTCGGTTTGACCATTAGGTCCCACTCTTTACAATAAAATTAATAAACACCTTAATATAAATCCCCTAAACAACAACAAATGCTAATCTCTAATTTGTTGAAAAATTTGAATTGTAAGTACACTGAATATTTATTAAATTAACTTTTAATTTTTTTGTTTACACTCACACACACCCTCTTACACTCACTCATGCACACACTCATTACACGCAGAGGGTACATGTTACAATTTTGTTAATTGTAATAATTTAACATCACATATTGTCACCATAAGCAATTTATGAATTTCGATTTAATTTTTGTCTAGTAATTTTGAACTTTTATGTAGGTGTAAATACCGAAAGTAAAGTGGTTGTATTCTTTGTACGAGGAGTATTACTGCTTGAGATACAGGCTTTATCACCTAGGTCAAGCACAGATGCAAAGCTATGATTGTGTTTCTACTTCTATCCTAACAATAAATAAATTATTATTATTATTATGCCCGTCGCACCATCTGCCGCTGGAGCAAAGTCAATACTACCCAAAAGAAATGACTACTCTTTTCATCCAAATTCCGTTTCAAGAGACCTTTTTTCCAAATACCATTCGGCTCTGAAGTACAAACTATTGAAGCAGCCTTCAAGCGATGTTTGAAAGTCACAAAAGCGATAGTCAGCAGCTCAGCTATGCCTCTGGTATTGCTAATGCTCTTACGCATCGGTAGTAATGCACAATCGACTGGACTGTGTGCTGGTCTGTCGCCAAAGACTATAACGGCACGGTAGCGCAACCTTTCAGTATTCATTAGATAAAAAACTCATTAGAGAATAGATAAAACGGTCTGGACGCCGTGACCTTGCAACAGAGCTGTGCAAAAGCCTAAAACATTATTGAATTACTGCCCAAAATATTGTTAATAAAGTAGTATAGTGACCGTTATACAATAATGAAACAAATCGATGTCGCATCCGTCTAATTTTCAGTCGTTTCTTTATTTTATTCAGCGGTTCTAAACATCATTTTACTGGTGGCAGGACCTTTTAGGAGTCCGCACGGGTAGGTACCTCCATCCTACCTATTTCTGCCGTGAAGCAGTAATGCGTTTCGGTTTGAAGGATGGGGCGGCCATTGTAACTCTCAAGGTGGGTGGCGGCATTTACGTTGTAGATGTCTATGGGCTCCAGTCACCACTTAACATCAGGTGGGCTGTGATCTCGTTCACACATCTAAGCAATAAAAAATGAAAAATCATGACAACTTAACGTGAAGCATAAACAGTTAGTTATAGCAGACTGCATTAACAAAAACAATATTCCTGTTGTAAAATAATCACGAATACATACATAGTTTAGGAAATTGAATCCGTAATCTAAAGAGAATGCAGTTTTTTTTATTTTATTTTTTTTATTGCTTAGATGGGTGGACGATTTCACAGCCCACCTGGTGTTAAGTGGTTACTGGAGCCCATGGACATCTACAACGTAAATGCGCCACCCACCTTGAGATATAAGTTCTAAGATCTCAGTATAGTTATAACGGCTGCCCCACCCTTCAAACCGAAACGCATTACTGCTTCACGGCAGAAATAGGCAGGGCGGTGGTACATACCCGCGCGGACTCATAAGAGGTCCTACCACCAGTAAAACGGAGTAGCGGACGCCTCTCATAATACACATGACCATTGACGCCGCATTACATTTAACTTTCAATAGTATACATTGCGCGCTGTGAAAAAGATCAAAAAATATTATTTATCTTCTTTTTTTGTGATTGAGGGTTTACTGGTGGCCCGGAGCCTTTCCAGCTTCACAAGGACAGGTGGACGAGCAAGGGCTCAGCCAGAAGGGGCGGGATTTGCTAAGAGCTACCCGAGCGCTTCCAAGGTAAACCTAACAACTCAAGAGATTATTTATCGCTTTCAGGAACAATTCCTTCACTTAGATTATTAGCATTCAAAATATGTTAGCGGAGCTTTATGAGACCGCTATAAGAAGACTACCTAAAAGTTTTTTTCATAAAAGAAAGTTTAAGAGTATTATTCAACTAACAATTTTTAGCAGTCTTCTTATAACGCGTTTATAAAGCTTCCGATAGTGAATAAAACCATTATGAGGGAAGGACGTACTTTGAATTCCGTGACAGTTCGTTGTCATTACCATAATTGCAGGAAGAAAACCAATCGCTCTTATGTACAAAAGTCATAGGAAACATTTATAGTATCCGTAACCGGTGATTGAATATACCACTTTTCCTTTCTCGTTTACCAGCTACAATTGTTGTTGTTTTTTATACATTTTGAACGCATTTATATATATATACATGGTTATATTTACAACTATTTACTATATACATATATATGTATATAGTAAATATAACCATGTAACTGTATGTAGTAAACGTGATTAGCTTTTGAGTGTAAAAGGTCCCCTAGAAGGTAATAAATAGCTTTTGAAGGTTTATCACTAGGTACTGGCATGAAATTCGTTTATTCAACTATGTAATATTTTTAGAAATTGTTGTGTACGAAAGTTACGCTTTTAGAAAATTCGATTACGTTCATATAAAGGATGTAAGGAAACAATTTTCAAATTCTGTAGGAATGCATCAGATTTTTTAAGTTTATTTCATAACTAAGTACTTGCGGGAGCACAGGTGGTTTTAATATAAGATGTCGCTGCTTCTAGATCGGGCGTTTGCATTATGATTTCGAAATCACATTATGTACCTACCCGAAATTTACTATGTTCACTAGAGCTTATTGTTTGACAACATGCTCGGAGTCTGGGTAGCTTTTTCACTTGTTAACCGCACGGGCGAAGATTTCGTTTAAGCTGCTTTCCTTCTGCCAAATTATGGTTAAAATAAGAAAAGAAAAAAACTATGTTAATACACTTTCATTTGTGGACACCTGGGATGTTGTAACCGGAGTCCATAGATGACATATGGGTGCATGCCGTCACCGACTTCGAAACACGACATTGTGATCTCCATTTCATTGTATAACGCTTGGTCCACAACCCTTTAAACTGTAACATGTGGATTAAAATCTCGTGCGATATTCTCGACCGCGCCTAAACAAGAAGTACTGAAACTCAGGCCTTATATATGTATATTAGCCTTTTTTTTCGGGAGGAAATCCTCATGGACCACCTCCGCCTCGGGAAAGGCGGAGGTAGCGGAGGTGCCGGACTCCTACCGGCTAAAACCACCCCGGTATCTCCCCACACGTGCGCGCGGGGCCGCGAGAATCGAAATTCTTTCGCAGCCCCACACTAATGCATGTTAGCCTATGCTATGCCATAGGCACTTACTTGACCGAGCCAAAGTGCATTTCAAAGAACAGACCAGTAGCAACAACATAACAAAAAGCCAAATGTATGGAGCTTATTCGTGACATGACACGTCATTTGCTATACAACTGATCGATGACGAAACCTGAACTCGGTAGGTACTGAATGTCACGAACACGGGCAGCAACTGTCGTCCAATAGCAGCTATGAAATGAACTCAAAGGTTCCAAGGTAAAGAAGAAAATAAAGAAATACATGGAAAGATAAATTAATTTAAAAAATATATTCGTAAGTTAGTTTAAATACCTAAATGAGACCTACTCTAACGTTTAATGTCATTTTTTACAAAATGGCGGCAAAACCAATAAACTATATCGAACAGAGCGCTAAAATCTTATTTAGTATCTACGTGTTCTTTATTTAAATTTTACTAATTTTATATCTTCATTTGGAATTAAGCATTACTATACGACGTATACATAATTAATGTATACTGAAACATTATGCAGATAAATTAGATTATTAAATATTCTCCCTGCCTAACACGTAATATTTAGGGAAAAATCACTGAGGTAAGGCGCTGTGAGCTAGCATGGGTCATTCCTTATGAGCAGCGAAACAATAATTCTAATAATCGATGAAGACGACCTCAAGACAAAAGTTAGAGCAGCCCGCTGTTGTAACCCAATAACTATTTACGATTTTTATCTGAAATTTAACAGAAAGTGTTGTAATTAATTCATTAAAAGTATAATGCTCAAAATACAAAACAACATATTATTTTTTTATTTTAAAACTCGGATTAAAATAAACTTTAAAATTTACATTATTGTGATTTGTTTTAAATCAATTAAAATTTATCGAATATATATGAATATATATGCGATATAAATGTATCGCTTTCACTGGACCTCTAGTCTAAGCCAATACAATGAGAACGTGTGATAGTCTCAACAGTTGCGTTCGGTAGTAACGACTGTCAATAATTCGATACTGGAATAGAAATTAATCTACGACAACCCATGCGGAGATTACACCGTGCGTCAGATCCGTCTGATCATACGTTGATAGGCCAGAGATAATGGTACCAAAGATTAATTGACGTATTTATTAGTTGTACTATACATTATGAATACGTGGGAAACGTACTGTACAACAAAATTAAACAAACCATTTGTTTGATTTACTTTACAAAATATATTAAGGACATATGCGGTCTCAATTGAGAACTTCCTCTTGATGTCGGTTAAAACGGATAACATATAACGTTGTTATAAAATTATCTCGATTTTCATTAACAAAAAATACTGCACCCAAAAAAAGATTTTTTTTTATTGCTCATTTTTTATATTGGGTGTACGAGCTCGATACTAGAATACAATACAATTCCAAAAGTTTTCGAACGTTTGAAAAAGTCTTCCAAACGTTTTCGAATTGTGGCAATTAAAGAGAATTAGTAACAAATATGATATCTTCTATTTTAGTTTACATTACTTTCTGATAGACTTTTTATTGAATGAACGAATATTCCTTTGCTTTTATCATACAAACTTTCAAGTGTTTTTTTAAAGCTTAGATGTGTGGACAAGCTCACCGCCCACCTAGTGCTAAGAGGTTACCGGAGTCCACACACATCAACAACCTGAGACACCAGTTCAAGTCTCAGTTTTAACGGTAATATTTAAATGAAAGCTGCATAAAATTGTATGGCTGTGTGAAATCACAATAGTCAAATAATTCCTCGAGTGAAACTCAGCTACTGGCTGCCCTAATATTTGCTAACGTTCTTCATCTGATTAAAAACATCGACAATTCAAAAATCCACTTAAACGTCTAATAACTCTCAAAACTGCTGATCGTATCGGATAAATATTTCTAAGACGCTATCAATGTATCGGGTTCTCGTTTTTTTTTTTTTATAATCGCATTCTAGGGGTCCACTTTCGAAATCGTTCGATGAGTTCGCGGCGTTGCGGCCGTGAAATGCGGGACAATGGAACTCGTGATGCGGGAAGCGAACCGGCACGCGGCAAGTCCAAATGTTTACGCGATCAGATGCCTGAGATAAGGGACCGATTGCCCGAGATCTATTCTATTCGACAATAGATACTTTGGAGTTTAAGCGATAAATTGCGTGGCGCTCGATTCTAAAGCGGTTTTAAATTAACAAAGCCACACAAGAGAACAAATAAAATTATACGACCAGTTTTTCGAAGCTCAATATTTTCAAAGTTTGTATTTTTTTGCAAGTGCATCTTTAGTATTGATGTTTATTCTTTTTTTTCTTTTTAATTGCTTTCATGGGTGGACGAGCTCACAGCCCACCTGGTGTTAAGTGGTTACTGGAGCCCATAGACATCTACAACGTAAATGCGCCACCCACCTTGAGATATAAGTTCTAAGATCTCTAAGACGTTCCAAGATCTTCTTAAGACTTACATACGAGAAAAACGTCTCGAAATTTTGTTTAATACAAAGTTCCGGGTAATCATGCATCCATAATCCACTATTTCAATAATCAATGAAAATTAAGGGTTTAGATACAGTTGACTCGAAATCGCCGTCCGAAATATTATAACAAAACATATGTCATGTATTATTTTATCGAGAGTTTATGAAAAAAAGCAATTCATTCATCACACCCTTTCTACAATTACACCATTGCAAACAAAGCTCATCCCTAGTAATATCTACTGAAAAAGTTAGGAACTTCAAACTAGCACCGCTGCCATGGTTTTCATCAAGCTCTAAAGCATTTCCTCAATCCATGCCTCAGTTGTGCTCCTAAAATTACTAACATCCATGAGTGCCGACAACTACTAACCATCACATAGGCTGTATGCTTCTTTGCCGTCCAATTAAGATTTTAAAAAATCAGTAGAGAAATTACTGAAAACACTGAAAATTACCGCAAATCGTCGCGTACTGAATTCGGTAAAATTAATCGATAGTTATTTTTAAACAATAATTGAAACACCCTTACGGCTTATCTCGCATTGTAATCAATATTATCAAGATCCCTTCGCTAGTTATCGGCTACCACCCGCTATGCCTTACGCTATTATTATTAAGCAACTATACCTATATATTAGAGCGTATTATGTGGTCGATCCGATCACCGTCCTCGCCGAACCCGTCGCTTGCGACTAAGGTCTTGACGACTAAATTAACCCATAGACACAGCCCACTGAGTTTCTCGCCGGATCTTCTCAGTGGGTCGCGTTTCCGATCTGGTGGTAGATTCTGCAAAGCACTGCTCTTGCTAGGGCCTGTGTTAGCAACACTCCCGGTTTGAACCCCGTGAGCTCACCTGCACATCAAGGAGAAGCTGAAATAGTCTCTCAAGGCTATCAGCGCTGGTAGGAAAAAAAAGGGAAACGGTCAAATTCGTTAAAGTTAAATGTCAAATAGCGTTAACGTATTTCAATATCTTTCTACTTATAATTTTGTATTTACTGGCGGTGGGGTGTCTTGTGAACCCCCATGTATAGGTACCAGCACGCTGCCCATTTCTGCCGTGAAGCAGTAATGCGTTCCAGTTTGAAGTTTGAGGCAGCCGTTGTACTGCTCGTTAGTCGTCAACGATCACCTCGACGATCCGGCCGTCGGGATTCCTCGGGGTGGCG
Source organism: Bombyx mandarina (assembly GCF_003987935.1). Next base: position 4,499,306 of record NW_021011489.1, on the reverse strand, counting down.
CTGAGAGTCTGGTTTTAGTGTTGACCGCGAGAACCTCCTGTACTACCCGGTTTTGTCCCCAGGTAGAGATCGGATGTCGGATGATAGAATGCAATAAGAGTAGTTTAATGGGTAGAGCCCTAAAACATCATTGTGCTTGGGGCTCGCTCTCAACATCTCCGGACCGTCAAGACCCGCATAACACGAGCGCTCCCTAGGCACGGAAACCTTATGTATAAGGTAGGGCCCCTGCCCGAAAAAAAGCCGGTATACTATTCAACTAAGACCCAGATATCATGTATAAAAGTGATGTCTATGAGCCTCAGTAACCACATAAAAATAGGTGGGCTGTGAGTTCGTTCACATATCTAGGCAATAAAAAACTACACAACTGGTAAAAGTTTGGTGTCGTAAGTTACAGATTACATAATAGAATCAATATTTTTTGATAATAATGTAATATACTAATTTCAGTGCAGGTATTCCGCACGCACACACCTGAATATTGACTACGCATAACCTTGATACAATAAAATGAGGTGTCTGCCAGTGTAGTCTACCACCAAATAGTTATGCAATGTAGTCTAAAGAGTGACACAATCGTTTAAAATAGAATTCAAATTTCAACCTCATGTTTGCGATGTCTCTGACCTCTAGGGACCCCATGAGATCAGATGGACTGTAAAACCGTGTACCAATCTAGGCTGACATAAAAAAAAAACATTTTCTATATTTATACGGACACATAGCAAACTCACAAACTATCAAAAAAATTTAAAAAATCGACCACAAATTTTCACACGAAAAACGTGTCTTAATAATGGTTATTATTGTAAAGTCAGGCACTAATTCATAGGTATGGTAATTTTGGAACGCTGTGTAGGCAAATTTGGAACGCCTTGTGGTGACCGGTAAAATAGAGGGAAAAAGGCCTAGGGGTAGAGGTCCCAAACGATGGTCGGACCAAATAGCGGAGGAACTGGGGATACCTATCAGCGACGCACTCCACCGGGCTGCAGGGCGGGATCGATGGAGACAGTTGTTTGACGAAATCGGACGGAGTCACGATCCTCAGCAGTGAGGAACCGATCGAAGAGAGCGAGAGAGAGAGAGTGTAGGCAAATGCTTCAAACTAATTTTTTTTTTTTTTTTTTTACTAATTTCACTGAGGGTACAGCGAGTGTGAATCACGCAGATATGTGAATTTGAGAGCTATTAAAGTTGACCGATGCGATTAGGTATGTCACGTCTTATTGATGGCGGATCTACTTTCATTACCGGACGGAGGTGTATTTAGAGTGAGAAACCAATTATTGATCTTAACTGTTACGTCCTGTAATTTTCTCCCGCGAAGTAGTAGAAGTAGTACTGGTGGTAGGACCTCTTGTGAGTCCGCACGGGTAGGTACCACCGCCCCGCCTATTTCTGCCGTGAAGCAATAATGCGTTTCGGTTTGAAGGGTGGGGCAGCCGTTGTAATTATACTGAGATCTTAGAACTTATATCTCAAGGTGTGTGGCGCATTTACGCTGTAGATGTCTATGGGCTCCAGTAACCACTTAACACCAGGTGNAAATAATATTGTAATTAAATGGTAATTTCGACTTACCGATCGAAAGATATACCTCCTCGCTCTATACTTGAGGTCTGATTTTTTGTTTTACAAGTTATAATTGCACAACACGGCACTATAAAGCGGAGATCTGTTCGCCAAAGTAGTCCGAAGCGCACTAAACGCGGTGAATGAAAGAATCGGTCGAGTTATGATTGTAGAAACATAACTGTGGCACGCTTGCCCCGCCTACATTACCATTCCAACCTTATTTATCTATTCCGTGTCTAGTAGCATCGCTCGATACGAGTACAGCAGATGCAGTCTTACCCCTACAGGTCGGGACGACTTCAATATTTAATCATTACTCATTATAGAAAACAATAGTTTCTGTTTTATCGGTAGAAACTTTTCCATTGAGCTTTACTGCAGTGTCGTTAACCCCGTCCCTTTGAATCTGGAATCTGGCCGATCTGAAAAAGAGGAAGAACAAACAGAAGATATATCAAAATTTAGTTAGTTATTCTAAAATGATGACATCGGATTGCGATCTTCTCTTTCTTTCTCTGTCTCTCTCGCTTTCTCTCTCTTCTTTCTCTTTCTTTCTTTCTCTTTTTATTGTCATTGTATTATTTCTGACGTTTCCAATATGTACTTTATGGTTTTCATTTTTTTCCCCTCTGATTGCTTTTCTAATGTTGGCCTTAGCCAGAGCAGTGCTTCGTTTAATCTACCACCGCATCGGAATCGCGATACACTAAGAACATTTACAGTTATAGTTAGTTTAAAATTATGGAAAAATATCATAACAAAAAAAAAAACTCTTTCAGCTATTTGAATGGAGTAAAATTAATTGAAGCTTAAAAACATCGAATCTGTTTATGCTAATACCAAATAAAACGCAAATTTAATTACAAAGATAAATGTCGCGTATTTAGTGAAATTTCGCTTAAGCCAATTAGCCTTTCACCCTGCGATATATATTATAAGCTAGCTGAGTCCCGCGATGTTACCAATGGTTATTGTCGTACCGCGGGTAACGCCGCGGGGTGAAGCTAGTTTAAAAAAAGTAGCCTAAGTTACTCTTTATATCATCAGCTACCTATCAGTGAAAGTCCCGTCAAAATCGGTCCAGCCGTTCCAGAGATTAGCCGGAACATATACATACTTACGCATTTAGTAAAAAGTGGTTATTTTATTATTACAAACAGACACTCCAATTTTTTTTATTTGTATATATAGATCGTTCCAAATTCCAAAGCGAAGAGAATTCAAATAAGACTAATTAACAGAGTATCTCATTGTCGTTACATTGCTGCTTTGGCCTTTAATACTAGAAATGTCGTAAGCTATTTCCATGTTTGTATACATTAATAAAATCGAGATCAAAATATCTCGCAATTAGACTTATATTTATATTAGCTCTGTAGCACGCAGATAGAAAGCCGCAGTGGGTTAAAAACATCATAATGTCAATGCACCGCCTTCGATCAACGGCATTACATCGTAAATTGCGTCGTAAATAACTGATGAATTGTTGATGTTTAATTTAGATATTATTTTACAAAAAAAATCTATAATTTATTTATTTATATTATATATAATTTATTTATCATCATCATTTAACTGGTGGTAGGACCTCTTGTGACTGTGACTGAGATCTTAGAACTTATATATCAAGGTGGGTGGCACATTTACGTTATAGATGTCTATGGGCTCCAGTAACCACTTCACACCAGGTGGGCTGTGAGCTCGTCCACTCGTCTAAGCAAAAAAAAATTATCAGCAGTTTGTTTTTTTATTGATTAAAAGGGTCAACGGCGGCCCATCTGATGTTAAGTGGTTACAGCAAAAACGTAAATGCCGCCGCCCATCTTCAGACTTGTCTGCTCCACCCGTTAATCCAGAATGCTTTACTGCTTCACGGCAGAAATAGGCAAGGTGGTGGTACCTACCTGGTACCTGGTGGTTTGAAGAGTGGGGCAGCCGTTGTAACTATACTTGAGACCTTAGAACTTATATCTTAACACGTTAACAGTCCCTATACAAGCGTTCCGAAACACGCCATATGTCCAAGTGTGATTATATATTTTTTGGCCATTATTAGATGTCCACCTATCGGCTGATGCTTTAAAAGTAACAAAATATGGTCGTTGACCCCGGATATACCCGTGTACAGCGGGCGGTACACGGACTTATGAATTAAATTACCGGGTAACTTTAACGTGTACCACAGGCTCATGAGTGTTCCAGTAGACGTATGTATGGTTAGTTTATTACCATATCGATGGTTCACTTCCGCGGCAGACTACTTTTCCGCCAATACATACCCTCAAACACATAAATATAACATGAAGATCTATAAACTATGGTCTGCAGAACACTTGGGGATACCAAATTTACAATGGTCAAAATGTGCAAGTTTTTGGTTTGGATACCTCCGGAAGTACCTATAGTAGTAACATTGGCAAAGGTTTACTTGATGAAAGTCGCTGCATGATAACTGACAACTACTACACGAGCGATCCTTTGACAGAATTTATGCTTTCTCGCAATACAGACCTCTGTGGCACAGTCAATAAAAAGAGAAAAGGTTTACCGAAAGAGAGAAGGAGAGAAAAGCATTCTAGTAGCACATGAAACGTTAAAGATCAAGTTACGCCGCTGAGAATAACACATTTTTTTGAGTTATTGGGTAAGAAAAAATCTCGATTCATCCGAAGACGATGCGTGGGATGCTGCCAAAACCTTCTTGATGAAGGTCGACTTGCTCCATATGCACAGGCCAAAGCCAAAAGGATATCAACGCAATGTAAAATTTGCAAAAAAGCATATCGCGTTGTTTGTTTTTCTAAACTTTTAGTTCACCAATTAAAATTTGTATCTTTTTTTTCTAAGTTTCCTTATGTCGTGTTGCTATACTAAGAATTTTAAAAAAATATGACATGTTTTCCACTTTTGCCATTTATTAGATCCTTGATCACAAGTCCACAAAGAAAACACTAACTAATTTGACAAGTCCGTGGTTCTAGGCCCCGTAGAGAAACACATCGGCTCGTGTACCTTATAGGGTACACGAACTCGGCGGAACCGCTCACCGTGTACCACATACGTAACACCGGACTGTTAACGTTTTAAGGTGGGTGGCGCATTTGCGTCGTAATTGTCTATGGGCTCTGGTAACCACTTAACATCAGGTCAGCTCGTCCACCGATCTAAGCAATAAAAAAAATACCTAAGTGGGCTCACAAAACGCCCTACCACCTGTAATAAGGAAAATTTAATTTTTGCGGTTTTAATTTTTATTACCCGGTGGGCCGGTGTTATTACTTCATTGTCGAAGTCATTCGTAAACATTTGTTAAGTACGTGTTTCATTAGAAAATTTTGTACCTGCCTGCCGGATCCGAATACCGGCACATTCGCAAGAAGTCGTCGTGGCCTAAAGGAAAAGACGCCTGACGCATTCGTACGAGCAATGAGCTATGCGTATGATTTCACGAGTGTACTAAATACACCAAAACAAACCCGCACAAATATTAGCTTAAACAGGGCTTAAAAGCGTCACGAATGAAAGTTAGAACTTGTATCGAAATTTAGATACTAGCAGCATTATGCGACTGCAATAATTGCTCAGAGAAAACACTCAGGAATTTAATTATTGAATGTAATGAATGCTATGAATGAATGTAGCTTCCGCAAGCTTATAGACAGCGGCTTCGCTATGTTTCTGGCTCAATGACGTCAAAGACATTCGATGACCAGTCATTTTCAATTTGGTCCCGCGCTTCTCTGGCTATAGTTGTAATAAAAAATAAGTTTAATTGTTTATCACTTTCAACTAGGGATGCAAACTAAACATCGATGTTTTTCAAAGTTACGATAGCGATGTATGGTTCATAAAAATCGATGTTTTAAAAACGATGTTGAATCGTACACACACATAGGGCGCCATCTTGCGTTTTATCCGTGATTTACACAGATTAACTATCTCAGTCACAAGCAGACATTTTTCAATATAGCGTCTCGCTCAATCAGCACTTTTATACCTATTGTATGTTAGAACGATTCATGAGCTAATTGAAATTATTGGTGCTATATTATTGAGCCGCCCAGACGCGTTTCCCGATCCTGCGGAAAGAATTGAAAGCAGTCGACGTCGCCCCATGTCGCAACACGTCATTTCGGATCCTCCCGATCCACTAACGGTGCTTTTAGGTACCTCAAGCACCGGTCATCGTCCTCGTCGAACCCATCGCTTGCGACGAAGGGCTCGACGAGTAAATTAACCCTCAGAAACAGCCCATTGAGTTTCTCGCCGGATCTTCTCAGTGGATCGCGTTTCCGATCCGGTGGTAGATTCTGCGAAGCACTGCTCTTGCTAGGGTTAGTGTTCGCAACAATGTCAGGTTTGAGCCCCGTGGGCTCACCTACTAGTTAAGGCTACGCTGAAATTATTTCTCAAGACCATCAGCTTAGGTAGGAAAAAAACCTACTTTAACACAAGAAAATAGCAGTCAGCTTCTTTATTGATTTTTTGACATGTTTAACATTACCTTCGTTTAATGATAGTTGGCTACTGATAACTAGGTTTACTGGTGGCAGGACGTCTTGTAAGTCCGCACTGGTAGATACCACAGCAGTAATGCGTTTCGGTTTGAAGGGTGGGGCAGCCGTTGTACTGTAAAAACTGAGACCTTAGAACTCATATCTCATCCCCGGTGGGTGGCGGCATTAACGTTGTAGATGTCTATGGACTGCGGTAACCGCTTAACACCAGGTGGGCCGTTAGCTCGTTCACCAACCAAAGCAATAAAAAAGGGAATAAAAGCACGTCGGGGCTACTGGTAATATTATTTTTTTTGGGATTCTAGAGTGCGTGTTTGGAGCAGCCGTGGCCTAAAAGATAAGACTTCTACTCGTAATGAAATTAATGAAAAGCTAAACACGTGTTCATAGATGACTTCCACGTGAAAGGAAAAACTCGGACTGTCTCTCTCTCTCTTCCCAGCTATGTGGTGACGGAATCAACTTCCTGATTTTTCTCCTCCACTTCGCTGTCTTCAACGTCATTGTCAGTGACCTTGCACTCCCTCTTGTCCTTCAGCGCTACATATCTCCACCTTGTCTTGCGTCTTTGGGTCTTCCTCTGAGTCTCCAACCAGGGAGGTCCAGCTCCAGTGCCCAATTTGAAGGAAGAACCTTGCGTAATTATTGGCGGTAAATCGTTTTCTACGATCCGACTTGAGCAGTGGAGTAAAAATAAAAGAAAGTGCTATTTCTCGAGGTGAATGGCGGCATCACGTCATGTTTTTAGATTTCGGCCACTTTACACTTTACCTGGGCTTCAGAGCATCTAATAATGCCGTGCCAAAGAAAAACCCATATTTCTTCTCCATTTTTCGAATCACGCCACGGAGCCTTAGAAACAGCAATTTCTGAACACAAAAACACAATAAATCATCAGAGATTCTCGAAAACTTCAGTTGTTTTTTTCTTTAAATGTGATTTCATTTAAACCTTAATTACTTTGAACAAAGACCCCCGCAGACATGTAAATCCCAATTTATATTTAGAGAACAAACATCATAAATACGTAATTAAACATTGTAGATAATAGTACCAGCCTATTCCGTTATCAAGTCATTAAAATAAAACCAGCGCTTAAATACACGGAGAATGTTCAAACGCGGCAAAATGACGAAATTTTGAGAAAAATGTTTTTGATAGCAATTACGAATCAAGCGGAGTTCTAATATAGTTCTCGAATGTTTTTGTTTGATTTACTGTAGTCAATAATTTACTCTACCACGATTTGATGCCTTATAGAACTTAATGATATACCGTCTTCTTGCATTAAAAGTGTACAATTTTCAAAAATATTCGAAATTGAATTAATATGCGGAATCATTTGGTATCACCAGTATTTTTCTCATAAATACTGTCAAAAGAGCGTAGTTTAGTTTCTTTTTTTTTGTTTTTTTTTTGTTTACCCATATTTTTACTACTATTAACAAAATTAATACATAATTTTATCTTACTTTAAAAGACAGATAATGTAACTGGTAAAAAATAAAAAATAAATGCGGGAAAGGTGATTAATATTAAAAATATCACATGTTAAACCTTTAAAACACTTTCCTGTAAAATTGAGATTATACAGTTTCAATGCGAGAAGATGATACGTGTAAATATGGTGAAATGATGAAATATGGTATAATATATATGTAGTATATATGTATGTAAAAATACAAGAAAAACTTCTCACCTCGGATGTACTTAAAAAGAAAGAAATCCAACCAACTACTACAACTAGCGTGAATAACAAATTAAAAGAATTACTCATCAAACAATCGGAGAAATTCGAATTAATCCTACAACAGATGAGCACTCTCATGAGCCTCATAGCTACTCTAGTCGAAAGAATATAAAAATGACCGCACTGAGAGTGGGTACCTGGAATTTTAATGGTCTTTCTCCGAGCAAGACTGAGTTGCAACTGTTGATGAACGATAACCAGCTTGATGTTGTACTTGTCTCTGAAGCTCACTGTACAAGTAAAAGCAAAATTAGCACCAAAGGATGCCATATCTATGTGACTAATCATCCTGATGGAACTGGCCACGCGGGAACAGCCGTTGTGATAAGAAAGTCAATTAAACATGAAACGCTATCAGAATTTAGGACAAACCATATCGAAGCTACCACGGTTGCAGTCGAAACCCGCTGTGGACGATTGAACTTGTCAGTGGTAAACTACCCACCGAGACATACAATTAGCGCAACAAACTTTACAGACTATTTCGCTACACTGGGGAGGAAATTTGTAGCTGGTGGAGACTGGAACGCCAAAAATACATATTGGGGCTCAAGGCTAACAACAACTAGAGGCAGACAACTAAAGCTAAGCCTTGAAGAAACGGCCTCAGCTCTGTCTCGTCTGGAGAACCAACTTACTGACCTACGGATATATACAAAAAACCAGATTAATTAGACTTCTTCATAGTAAAGGGACTCTCGAGAAATTATCTCAAGGCAGAGACTTGCCTAGATAGGAACTCTGACCACACACCTCTTTTCTTAACTATTAGTGCGATGAGTATTCATTACGACAAGCCTGGTACTCTCTACAATAATCGCACTGATTTCTAAGGCTTCAAAGCTTATATTGAAAACAGTATCGAATTGAAAGTATCGTTGAAGATACTTGATGAGATATATGAGACACCTGATGAGATATATTACTATATATTACTAACCTCATTCAAAAGGATTTCTGGACTAACTCATCTATTCCAAGGAAAAATTCTCAAGTGGCTGGAAATGTACCTCTCGAAGTCAAACACAAAAATTTTGAAAAAAGAAAGCTGCGTCGAATATGGCATCAAACTAGAAACAAAAGTGACAAGACTGCACTTAACAGAGCTATTAGAGAGCTGAAAAACTAATAGACAATGTGAATAATGCCACGCTACAAAATAATCTGGAAAACCTAACGGCCACAAAATCAACAGACCATTCTCTCTGGAAATTTACAAAGGCACTGGTCAGACCACAACAATACAAACGTCCCATTAAGACTGTTTCTGGATGGGCTAGGACAAGTACAGAAAAAGCGAACATGTTTGGAAAACATCTAGCCAACATCTTCAAGCCGAATGATAGCAATAATGTGGAGTTTGATAATGCAGTTGAAAGTACACTGCAGCAAGACCTGCAGCTCTCCAACCAAAACCAGTTACGGTACAGGAGCTGAAAAGGACCATAATTAAATTACAAAATAAAAAAGCCCATTCGGATTCGACCTCATCACCAAAGAAATTGTCACAGAGCTTCCCAAAAAGGCATTAGGCTTCCTGGTAACTTTCTTCAATAGTGTGCTTAGAGCGCAACCTTTTTCCAAATAATGGAAGGTATCTATAGTAACCATGATTCACGAGCCTGGAAAGGTTCGTTTTATTACAAAGACAAATGTATAATATTAAGCGACATTACGCTATTTGGTTTAAGCGACTTTTATTTATTTATTAGTAAATACACCCTTAGATGGGTGGACGAGCTCACAGCCCACCTGGTGTTAAGTGGTTACTGGAGCCCGTAGTCGTTTACAACGTAAATGCACCACCCACCTTGACATATAAGTTGTAAGATCTCAGTATAGTTACAACGGCTGCCCCACCCTTCAAGCCGAAACGCATTACTGCGTCACAGCAGAAATAGGCGGTGGTGGTACCTACCCGCGCGGACTCACATGAGGTCCTACCACCAGTAACAAATTATTTGGCTTAAACCAAATAGCCTTTCACCCCTCCACATGGAACTCACTGCCTAGATAAATATTTACGCTTTATAGAGCACAGGTTCGCGTGGAGATACGTACTTATCGTTCACGTACTTATCTCGTGTCTAAGTTGGTACTTTCCATTAATAGCTACATCTATTTGAATTCATACAGAAGAGGGCAGTTAAGATTGTTAAAGGTTTTGTTTCTCGTTTGGAACCACCGGATCTAAGGAGCGATATTGGTTCTCCGTGTATTTATTTCACAGGTTCACTCACAGCCCACTAGTTGCTCTGATAAATTGTTCAAGAAGATTCCGTAATTTCACTGTATCGCCGCCGGGACATTGCTCATCCTTACCATCCAACTTCACTATTACCTAAATACATGAAGTCAGCGTCGGAACGGTACTTCGATAAGGTTATGCGTCATGATAATCGCCTTATCGTAGCCGCCGCTGACTACTCCCCGAATCCTGATCATGCAGGAGCCAGTCACCGTCGACGCCCTAGACACGTCCTTACGGATCCATCAGATCCAATAACCTTTGCACTAGACGCCTTCAGCTCTAGGAGCAGGCTTAGGGACCTCGGTAACCGTACTCGTCGAACTCGACAAAGAGTTCGCCGTGCAACCTAACCCATGAATCAGCTCGCTGAGTTTCTCGCCGGATCTTCTCAGCGGGTCGCGATTCCGATCCGTTAGTAGATTCATTCGCGAAGCAGCTACTCTTGAGTTGTTAGGTCTCCTTCGGAGGCGCTCGGGCAGCTGTTAGCAAATCCCACCCCTCCTGGCTGAGCCTTTGCTCGCCCACCTGTCCTGGTGAAACTGGAAAGGCCTCCGGGCCACCAGTAATCCTTTAATCATAAAAAAAAAAAAAAACTATTACCTAGACCCAGTGGTAATAATTAAGGTAGATCGGCTAGTCGCATTGCTTATTAGCAAAATACTGGAATTTTACCACTAAGCATGTGGTAAAAACTTATCATCAACTATTTTACTATTCCATAAAAACTATAAAACTATTTTTATTGCACAGTAAACAGATACTAAAGATAAAAAGAATAAAATAGATACAACAAAGAAAAATTGACATTATGAATATTTTTAGAATAATCTCGAAACACTTAACGCACGTTTACTGAGCAAATATGTACTACAAGAGGAGATGCGAAGTCAGCATCTTCCAGTAATGATGACAGCGTTTGTTGATTATCTAAGGCAGGTGATGTTTACGTCATAACCTACTATATAAATTAAGCCAGAAGTTTCACAACAGAAATTGTCTATTGGGCATCAGGCTCTGTAGGCCGATAGACGCGGGGTTTTTTTTTTGTTCGCAGTCAATACACGGTGGTTCAGGTTGGTAAATTATTTTAATCTTCAGTGGTCAAGTGATAATGAAATATCTTAAGTATTTTTGGTAGAAAATTTTCTTGCAAACTACGCTCAGTGGTTTATCTGTATGGCGACTCTTAAATTTAAAATTCTGTGGTAAAGTGAATTTAAAGCTAAAATTATGAAGAAAATAATTTTTTTTTTTCAATACGTTAAACAATTTGATCGTTTTCATATTGCAGACGAAATGCAAAAGAAACTGACAAAACACATCGAAATAGCTGAAGATGTTCAAAATAAGAATTATAGTTCAGTTACTGTTGAAGATGCGTTGACCGTCACAGGTATTTAATTTTCATTGTATTCGATAATTTCACGTTTTCTTTGTTGGCTCATAAAACTAAAGTGTGTGTTATAATTCGCTATCGTTTTCTATTGAACTCAAATTAAACTTAAAACAACACTCTTAAGACTTACTTCCAGTCGTCAATAATCTCAAAAACTGGGATTTTTTTTTACTGTAACCGAAGTGTAGTGTGTTTTACACACATCAAAAGTGATGTTGTACTTTTATTCTATGAAACCACAGCTCGCCTGTTTGTTGAGGTGTTAGTGGAGGTCGGAATCATGGCTTCGTGAACTCTGCCGCCAAAGTTGATATAAGATCGAAGTTTCAATTAAATTTGTACTCCAGAGACCTACTTCTTCAAACCGGAATGTATATTTACTTCGTTGCCTAAATAGACAGAGATGCGGAATCTATCAATTCGCAACAAGCCTCACCGTAAGCATAAGCTGCGTAAGATACAATACACGTGGTTGCGAATTAAACTAGATAGAAAAAAAGGTAGTGGTAATAGTAAATTAAAGAAATAAGGATTATGTGGAGGAAATGCGTGGACTATACTAGACTAAACTATACTGGACTATACTAAACTGGACTATACTATACTGGACTATACTATACTGGACTATACTATATTGGACTATACTATACTGGACTATACCTACTAAACTGGACTATACTATATTGGACTATACTATACTGGACTATACCTACTAAACTGGACTATACTATACTGGACTATACTATACTGGACTATACTATATTGGACTATACTATACTGGACTATAATATACTGGACGATACTATAAATACTCACATGTGTGTCTCAAACAATACTAATTCTTTTTCTTTTTTTTTCAATTTCATATTATGCTATTTATTGTAAAAGGCACGTTTTCTTTTTACAAGGTTTCGGCAAATACAACTTCGGTTTACTCCTAGTCTGTAGTTTCACTCTGCAAGCTATGGGGATGGACCTGTTCGGCATAAGTTTCGTAGTGGCCGCCGCTGTATGCGACTTGGAAATTACTATGCAGCAAAGGGCATTGCTTACAGCTGTACCTTTGATAGGTAAGTTTTAGTACATTTGCGATAATTCGATTAGCCACTATAAATCCTATTGTAGCTTGAACAGTTTTTTTTATTTCTTAGATAGGTGGACGAGCTCACAGCCCGCCTTGTGGAAAGTGGTTACTGGAGTCCATAGACATCTACAACGTAAATGTGCCACCCACCTTGAGATATAAGTTCTAAGGTCTCAAGTATAGTTACAACGTCTGCCCTACCCTTCAGAACGAAACGCATTACTACTTCACGGCAGAAATAGGCAGGGCGGTGGTACCTACCCGCACGGACTCACAAGAGCTCCTACCACCAGTAAGTTCTATGAGTTTGTCGCCTCAACATTAAAATGTCACCAATTCAATCACAGTGGAACGTTAAGTGTAAAAATAGCCTTTCTTACTGGTGTGAAGTACCCGGATCCATAGAAACCAATAGTTATTTGTTGGCCTGCCTACCTCCCAACAATCTGCAGGAGCTACACTTTACCATGACTGGTGGGCGAGCTCACAAGGCTCAACTTAAATGTATTTGCTAACATTTGCCCTAGCAAGAGCAGCGCTTCGCTGAATCTACCACCAATTGGAATCGCGATCCACTCAAAAAATCCGAAAAGAAACTCAGCAGGTTGTGCCTATGGGTTAGATTGCAGATCTAACTCTTCAACGAGTTCAACAAGAGCAATGACCGGTGCTTTAAATGCCTAAAAGCACCGAGAGTGAATCGCGAGTATCCGATAGAACATATCTGATATTATCCACACCTTTGGACACGGAAATGTTAATACGACATGACTGCTTCGCTGTGGGAAGGCTTTTTTTTTATTGCTTAGATGGGTGGACGAGCTCACAGCCCACCTGGTGTTAAGTGGTTACTGGAGCCCATAGACATCTACAAAGTAAATGCGCCACCCACCTTGAGATATAAGTTCTAAGGTCTCAAGTATAGTTACAACGGCTGCTCCACCCTTCAAACCGAAACGCATTACTGCTTCACGGCAGAAATAGGCAGGGTGGTGGTACCCATCCGCGCGGACTCACAAGAGGTCCTACCACCAGTAATTACGCAAATTACAATTTTGCGGGTTTCATTTTTATTACACGATGTTATTCCTTCACCGTGGAAATCAATCGTAAACAATTGTTGAGTTCGTATTTCATTAGAAAAATTGGTACCCGCCTGAGATTCGAACACCAGTGCATCGCTCAACACGAATACATCGGACGTCTTATCCCCGTTAGGCCATAACGACTTCAAAATGTATGGCTGTATGGTACCGTCGTAGAAAGGCACCACCCCAGCTCGTTTCTTGGGTGTCGTGAAGGCGTTTATTAAGAAAGAGCAGTAATGTTCTCTAAATATCGTATCAGCGTACTGTGATAGCCAACTACTTACCGATGGTAGGGTGTATTGTAGGCCCGTGTGTGTAGTACTACCATCCTACCTATTTCTGCCGCGAGGTAGTCAGCCGTCAAGTTGGATGACGGCATTCATGTTGTGATTTATCTTTAGGCTCCGTTATTAATTAAGTTAATTACTTAAAATCATAAAATTTAAAGTTGTGAATCTTGGTCGTGGAAGTTGTTTGGAAAGATAAAACAGGGACGCCATTCGCTTATAACAGCGTGCGTTACAAATCATTACTTTATTGAAATCCGAAGTAAATCATGTAAGATTGATATATTATGCCAAATTTAGATAACGAATTGGAGATGAAAATTGTCTGACATAGATACACGATAAAATCAAGCCATTATCACTATTTAAACATGTTTTGTTTATCATTTAAATGCGATAAAAGCACATGACACATAATTAATGTCTTTTCTTTCTAGGTGTGGTAATGGGTGCTCAGATATGGGGTTATATATCGGATACGAGAGGTAGACGTCTGACCCTAGTTCTATCAATGTCTGTTGGCTTCGTTTTTGCTGCATTGAGCTGTCTAGCACCGGAGTGGAAGACCATGGCAGCGCTCAAACTAATCTCCTCAATTTTGTAAGTATTTTGTCCTGATCATTTATTTTATTTCACTAAAAATCTCGATAATAACAGGCAATATGTAATTCATTCGTGAGCACGTATTTAACACTAGTTTATTTATTAGCTTGGGATGTATGTTTATTTGTTAATAGAATCTTTGAACGCCATTTTCACCGACTTCTAGACGTACGATCAACATGAAAATTTGTACACGTATGATGGACCGATGATAACATAATCTATCTATAATATATAAATCTACGGTGGTTTTTACAGATGTTCTGTTATAACTACTGAACCATGCATCCGATTGACTTGAAACTTGGTATCCATGTAGAAAATACATGTACTTAATGGATAGGCTAATATTTATATGAGTATTGGACTCCCTAATAATAATGAAAATAAATAATAATGTTAATTTTAAATGCCCAGTGGGCGAGTATGGCTAGTATCTTTATAACTTCGCTCCGGTATTAACTGGATTAAAAAACAAGATTACCTCGGTTTGCTATTTAAGCGAGCGATTTTAAGCTTTAAACTACATTTATTCTTTTATTACCTAAAATTATATGCTCGTGTGATTTGAACACCTCCTCAGTAGTACTGCTTTATAGGATAACAGCCGTTGATTAACCCAGTGAGTTTTTCGCCGGATTTTTTCGGTGGGTCGCGATTCCGATTCGGTGGTATATTCTGCAAAGTACCGCTCTTGTTAGGGCTACTGTTAAGAAAATCAGTCATATTGAGCCCGTGAGCTCACTTACCCGTCCGGGCATAGCTGATTAGCCTCTTAGGCTACCAGTGAATATGTAGGAGAAAAAAGAAAAAAAAAATCCGCTGCATTTTCCCCTAGTCCGTAGGTGTTTCTAAGTATTTTATCATTGTAATGAATTTAAATGAATTCCATGCATTATTGATCTTAACCTTCCCCGCGTCATGGAATCGAGCGTGCCATTGTAAACTTTGTAACAATGTTATCACTAACAACAGCTCTGTACAAATAAATACTATTTCGCTAAGTACATAATATAGGTACATATATATGCCAACTGAGATAAAGAACCCCCAGGTGAGACAAAGGAACAATGCAAACAATTTGATATATGAATGCAAACATCAAGATTACTCTGGATTGTGTCAATAATAAAAACTGATATCTGTATGATGCATTCGAGATATTTCAGATTTAAGAATTCGGTTTTTCTAACTAAATTGAGTTATATATATCGACGCTTGAAAGGCAAACGTGACTAAGCGACAATGCGTGAACTTTACAGTAGACTAATTTAAAGTTGAAATACCTGAAAACAAAATTTATTTTAATGAATCTAGCTGTAGTAGAATCTAGCTAGTAGCTGTAGGATTGAAATGATTTTAATAGACCTAGAAATATATTGTTTTTGCCTTCGATCAACAATAGTAACTAGATAAAGGGATACGTACAAAATTAAAGCAAAAACTGTCCGCGTGAATATATACTTATATAGCTACATTCGTTTACTAACAAACGGAGAAAAAAGTTTTGAAACACTTTTACTTTCAAACTAATAACAACTATGGCACCTAGTAATAAAGTCACAAATCTCCAAAACATTATCTAATACTTACGATCATTCGTCACATAAAACGAGCAAAGCAATAAATTACTCCTGTCACTTACCAATAAAAAGACATATTTTAAACAACTTTTAATGTTAAATCAATCTTAAGGTGCAACAAATAAAGTAACTTTTCCCTTAATTGCTCTGAGAACTAACATCGTTTTGCTTTATTTATTTTTGCTTCTTGAAATGCCGATTTCTATTTACTACAGGAGGTAAGGGAGTCGCGCTTAACACTAAAATAATTTATTAATGAATTAAAGTAAAAGTTTAGTTGTTTACTTTTTATGTTTTGGAAATGTATGTTTGTTAGTATCTATACATTACTTATTATTTTATTAGCGTTACGTTTTTGTGTAATATATATTTTTAAGTTTTCGCGACCAGTGCACATAATAAAACAACGTTTAAACGGTTTCAAGCGTGGTATTTTTATTACAATGTTTCGGCCACATTTCAGTAGCCGTGAGCACGGAAGGCAAAGATGTCCAGTGTCAATAAGCGGAGTTCTTAGCTGGCTTATAAAAGTCATCTCTTGTTTCTCTGGCGACAATCGAGATCCATTCTGCACACGTGATTGCTAGGAAAGCTAAAATAAAAATGGAAAGCTAAGTATCTAATGAGAGTCCAACAAACAGACACAAAAGCAGCATTAACCAATTTTAACCAACTAATTTTGAAGTGCTGCTAACAAATTTTAAAAAATTATTACAACACAAATCTACTCCATGCATTTACTGTTCTGTTAAGCAAAAGTTTGTCCATGTGTTGGCCGAGCCTTGGCCAACATTTGTAGCGGTGGTTAAAAATCGGTAATTTTGTTCAAAATTTAATATTATTTATAAGTTTAAAGCTTACAATATAGTTTATACTTCATGTACTTACCGAAAGTAAGATACTCCGGCCGTTAAATTGCTTTTTCGGGCCTTATTTTTGCAACTTTTGAATACACACTGCGGTATTGTGAGACGGGTTGACATTGGCTGTGTTTGAAGTGAACTAAACAAAATAAGAGCTCACATTTCAAGTGCGCTGTTATTTGACGAGACGGATTTTATGCACCGACCCGAAATCTAGTTACTATTGTTGATCGAAGGTTTTTGCGCATCGAATATGGTTATTGCCTATCATTTATGTACAAAGCAGTAATTGTTGCTTAGTCACTTTTGCCTTTCAAACGTCGATATTTTTTCTGTTTAGCTCTTTCCTTTTTCATTTCATTACTCGCTCTGATCACTTTTAATTGTGACTTATTGGTTTAAATGTGATAGATACTTCGAAATGGGGCATATGCAATAGTTGTAGTTAATGGAAATTTTTAAGTTTTTATTTTATTGCTTAGATGATTGGACTAAGTCACGGCCCACCTGGTGTTAAGTCGTTAACGGAGCGCTTAGACATCTACAAGGTCAATTCTGGCACCCACCTTGAAACAAGAGTTCTAAGGTCTCAGTTTTAACAGTACAACGACTGCTCAACCTTCAAACCGAAACGCATTACTGCTTCACGGCATAAATAGGCACAGTGGTGGTATCTAGCCGTGTGGACTTCATGACCCTTTCGCGACGAAATGCTAAACGCTTCAAACCATGGGTCTGTGGGGGGATATACGACAAAGGGAAGATCTTCCACCGAGCGGGTGATATTGCTCGGTAGACCGACGGTCCGAATGTTGCTGTTTTTTTTTTCCTATCTTTGCTGATAGCCTTGAGAGGCTATTTCAGCTTCGCCCTAACGTGTTTAGATGAGCTCACGGGACTCAAACCGGAGTGTTGCTAACACTGACCCTAGCAAGAGCAGTGCTTCGCAAAATCTACCACCGCATCGGAAACGCGACCCACTGAGAAGATCCGGTGAGAAACTCAGTGGGTTGTGTTTATGGGTAAACGAATGTTGTTGTTCGGAACTTGTATATATGCGAGCTAATCTTGAAAATGTCGTAAGTGAGATTCAGGCATCTGTCAAATATCTTGTGTCCTGTGATGGCTTCCGCCACAAGTCTCTGTCAAACGGTGATTAGGTATTTAGCTAATAATCGATTCTGATTTTATTGTTGTTTTATTCGACAGCACTTCGGCCAGTAATTCCGGTTCTTACACTTTACTTGGCGAGAGCTGTTCGTCCCGTGCCCGGGGTCGCGTCATGCTGCTCTGCACGTGTGCTCTTATGTGCTCGCAAGCATCAGCAGCTGGTAAGATAATAATTTCGACAATTTATTTA
This sequence comes from Bombyx mandarina, assembly GCF_003987935.1. Next base: position 4,480,943 of record NW_021011489.1, on the reverse strand, counting down.
AATTTTACATTCTAAGTCTTCTAAGTAGGGAGGAAGACATTCACAAAGCTCTTCCGTTTTTGCACCTTTTTTTTTATAAAGGGAGGATTATCTTTGGTTTGGAGGCCTTTCCATCTTCACCAGAATAGGCTCAAGACTCAGCCAGAATAGGCCAAGCTTTTTTTATGATTGAAGGATTACTGGTGGCCCAGAGGCCTTTCCAGTTTCACCAGGACAGGTGGGCGAGCAAAGGCTCAGCCAGGAGGGGTGGGATTTGCTAACAGCTGGCTGAGCGCCTCCAAAGGAGACCTAACAACTCGAGAGCAGCTGCTTCGCGAATAGATAGATCTTAATGCGGGCACCGGAAATAGACGAAAGGGTGGGATCTACTCAACTGTCCTGACAAGACACTCTATAGCCACTAATTACGCAAATTATATTTATTGCGGACTTATTTGTTTTTATTTACAAGATTTTATTCCTTTACCGTGAAAATCATTCGTGAATTTTTTTAAAGCATTGTGCATATTTCATTAGAAAAAATTGGTATCTGCCGGCGGGATTTGAACACGGGAACACCTCACTCAATACGAAAACACCAGCATTCTTATACTTTAGGCCACGATGACTTAAAAAACTATAATAATAATAATATTAATTACATTTGTTTACTCCACAATACAAATACAAATAACTTTTCAATTAATATGACATAAAAATTCTAATTCTAAACAATATTACAATATATAATATTGACACAGTGGAGATAAAAAGGCCGCGGCTCAGTTTTCTGATAGCTGAAACTATCGCTGTTATTCTGCCGTTGCCTGTAATCTTTATCTATAAACTTAAATCTAATAATACCTAAATTTAAATATTAGCTTTATTTAAAATAGTAGTAGTATGTAGTAGTCACTTAATGCAATGTAGGTAGCAACTGCTTTGTCCGTAATAAAAAAAATATCAATCTAATTCCTTTTAATCGCAAACAAACTTCAAGGTTCTGATTAATTTCATTCTTTATGATTTCAGTACTAGCGTACCCAATTCTTCCTATGGAATTTTCATATCCCATTAATTTCCTAAACATCACATTCCGTTCCTGGCGTCTTTTGATCCTCGTCCTGGCAGTGCCATGTGCGATCACAGCTGGCCTGCTGCAGTTCTTCCACGAGAGCCCCAAGTTCCTGACCTCTCAGGGTCGATACGATGAAGCTCTGGTGGTGCTGAAGAAGATTTACGCCTGTAATACTGGAGATAGAGCCGAAAATTTTCCGGTGAGTATTGTAAACGTTTTCCACTGAGTTGACTTACAATTTTTTTATTTCTTATATGGGTGGACACAGCTCACAGCCCACCTGGTGTTAAGTGGTTAATGGAGCTCATAGACATCTAGAACGTAAATGCGCCACCCACTTTGAGATATAAGTTCTAAGGTTTCAGTATAGTTACAACGGTTGCCCCGCCCTTCAAACCGAAACGCATTACTGCTTCACGGCAGAAATAGGCAGAGTGATGGTACCTACCCGTGCGAACTCACAAGAGGTCCTGCCACCAGTAATCACGCAAATCATAATTTTGCGGGTTTTGATTTTTATTACACGATGCTATTTCTTCACCGTCGAAGTCAATCGTGAACATTTCTTAATACATATTTGATCAGAAAAATTGGTACCCGCCTGCGGGATTCGAACACCGGTGCATCGCTAGATACGAATGCACCGGACGTCTTAGCCTTTAGGCCACGACGACTTCAGCCTAACTATTATTTTGTTGAACTAGGAGCTCTATAACGATAGGAGGAGAGAAGGAAGGAGGGAATTAGGAGGGTATGAGGACCAGTATATCAAATCGTCTTCTATTGCAGGTCAAAAAACTCATTCCGGACAACGAGGACCAGACTGCCGAAGCCCAGGATTCGTTTCTAAAGTCCCTGTGGCATCAAACCGTGTCGCTGTTCAAGCCTCCATTGCTCAAGGATACGATGAGACTATTCTATTTGGTCATTGTCATTTATATGACGTAAGTTACAGATTTACATATTATTAATATGAAACCAAATGTTCAACTACAATAGTGAAGTGAAACTTCTTTATCGACGTACGGAGGAAAAACGTATGTAACGTTTTTCGGTTACGCGCCATCTTAATTTCTTCCGATACGCGCCATGTTTTTTTATTTCTATTTATTTTGTTATCAACAGATGTCGCTGCACGTAAATTCAACAATTCCTGAATCTCGGTGACGAGATGTTACACAATTGATAGACGTTCTCGTATTTCTCTTGTAATATCATGCCCACCTGGCGTACCGTGGGATACCGTGATCATACAGGCGGTTCCCCCGGGGTGCGGCTGCTTTATTGCACTGCGGAGTAGTTGACCCTTGCGATTATTATTATATATTATAAGTTTCACTTCTACCGTGTGTGACTTGCGTACACACACGTTTTTTTTTTTCTTCAAATAATTTAATTACCTCGAGACAAGAGTTCGTAGTCTCAGGTGGATCAAACATTTGTCAAATCCTTCAAACTGGAACCCATGACAGCTATAGTGCCGCTAAGTAGTGTTTCACTTTCGTTATCCTTCATTTTCCTGTTATTAACAGTGGCAGCGGCTTCATCCTTTGGCTCCCATACGTCATGAACAACCTCTTCTACGTGTTGAAATCAACTGGTGGCGATGGGATGAACCTTTGCACCGTGATCGGATACCCGACTGATACTTATATGAACTCTTCAAACATTACGGTAAGTGATTACGTTACTGGTGGTAGGATGTCTTGTGAGTGCTCATGAGTAGGTACCACCACCCTGCCTATTTATGCTGTGAAGTAGTCATGCGTTTTGGTTTGAAAGGTGGGGCAGCCGCGATACTGTTACAACTGAGACCTTAGAACTCTTGTCTGAAGGTGGGTTGTGGTGTTTACGTTGTAGTTGTCTATGGGCTCCGGTAACCACTTAACACCAGGCAAAGCAATCAATCATTACATCAATTCTACATCTCATTTGATATTTTAACGTTAACTCATGATAGATGGAGCAGGTATATTGAGTCTATAAGCCCGTTTTATTTATAACAGAAAAAGTCCCAATGCAATGTTTTTAATTTGCACGTTTTCTTTTTTAGGACTTTACCGAAATCTGTAACGACACAGTGGAAGACACCACGCTATTCTCGGCCATGACGTATGGCGCCCTCGCTTCCTTCTCCAATCTAGTCCTGTCATTGACCTGCGGGTCACGGAAAAGATCAGCGATGATGTGTATCCTCGCAATGTCGGCCACGTCAGCTATCCTTCTGAACGTCGTCAGGATACCGTTGGCTGGCGGAATATTCTTCTTCTTCTTCATTATGTGCGCTCTCTCGATGGGATTGCTTAGTGTTTATTTTGTGGAGCTTTATCCAACATCTTTAAGGTCAGTGGGTACAAAAGTTTACGCTATAACATTTTTGTTAAATTTACTTGAGACTGTGTTGTCTTAATGTAGACTTTATGTCTCTGTCTCTATTTGAAAATGGTTAGATGAGCTTACATTTGTTTTAGTTTTTAGTGGTCTCTAGAGCTTATAGACACCACACCGCGAACGTCAAATTTGAACTCGATCGTAGTTTATTTCACTATGTGAACCCTAATGTAATTTTTGAAAATAACAATGAGATTTTGATAAGAGATGTTTAACAAGTTCCTTGGGCCACAAAATTTAGTTCCAATGAGAAGTCCGTTATATTTTAGTGCTAAAACAAGGGCCGGGCCATACTTAATGTAGATAACCGAGAGAGTTTAAAACCATTCACAATAGATTCACATGCCGGTAGACATGCCGAAAGACGCCCGCAAAATTAGTACAGCTACCATTTTAACGCTTGGGTTGTGATCTAATTTTGAGCAGTGAATAATATGTTTATAAAAGATGACAACAAGGAAGTATTTTAATACGAGTAGCAATTTAACATATTCACTTGAGTTTAGAGATAAGACGCCCGGTGTGCTCCTAAAGATATGCTGAGCCGGTGCTCAAATCCCGCGGCTGGTACTGATTTTTCAGAGGACTTATCACGAATGAGTATTGATCATAAATGACTTTTACAATAAAGGAATAAAATCGTGTAATAAAATCAGACATACAAAAAAAAACGTTATTACTGGCAGTAGGGCGCATTGTTGTCCCGCACGGGTAGATACCATCGTCCTGGCTATTTTTGCCGGGAAGCAATCAACCATTGCTGTTTGAAGGCCGATTCAGTCGTTATGTCTATGAATTTGGTAAACATGAAATTTCAAACAGGCCATCCGATGCAAATGTATGACAATTATACAAAAAGAGACTACGATATTAGGTACTTTTGTGCACAGGGGTATGGTGTCGTGTGTGTCGATGATGGTGGGCAGGTTGAGTGCGTTCCTAGGCGTCAACGCGATCGGAGCTCTCCTGTCTTTTAACTGCGAGGCTACATTTTACGGCTGGTCCGTGCTATTAATGAGTAAGTCTATTTTTATTTATTTAAATCATTCTCGAGATTTTTGCACCACTTAAGATATATCTTATTTCGAGCATATAACCTGCGCGATTAGATAACCTTGCACCTTTCTGTGCGATGTATACCGGTTCGCAAGATAATTCATGCAAAGGACACTTTGACTTTACATCTCAAAGTCATTGTCACGTGCATTATCCAATGTCTATTGTTAAGGCAATAAGATTCATCGCGATTATTAAAAATAATTGTATAATTTAATCCTCGTATCAGTTTTTTTTTTATTGCCTAGATGTGTGGACGAGCTCACAGCCCACCCGGTGTTAAGTGGTTACTGGAACCCATAGACATCTACAACGTAAATGCGCCACACACCTAGAGATATAAGTTCTAAGGTCTCAGTATAGTTACAACGGCTGCCCCACCCTTCAAACCGAAACGCATTACTGCTTCACGGCAGAAATAAGCGGGGCGGTGGTACCTACCCGTGCGGACTCACAAGAAGTCCTACCACCAGTAACTCACAAGAGGTCCTACCACCAGTGGTTGGAATTTGACACACCGGAAGAATTGGTAATCGTGTAATTACAAAACGTTGTAGCGTCGGTAATAATATTGCGAAAAATTCCATTGTACGAATCAGACAAGAGTTTTTGGTCCTGCTAAATTCAAATATATTTACACGATTTGCAAGGAATTATTGCATAAATAGGTTTCGAACCCAATGAGTTTCTCGCCGGATTTTCTCGGTGGGTCGCGATTCCGATTCGGTGGTAGATTCCGCGCGGCACTGCTCTTGCTAGTGCCAGTGTTGATAAATTCTCTCAGGTCGAGCCCGTGAGTTCACCTACCGGTCCGCGAGAATCTGGAATAGCCTCTTAGGCTACCAGCGAATAGGTAGTACTTTAAAACCAGTATTCGTTTTGAAGGGTATGGCAGCCGTTGTAACTATACTGAGACCTTAGAACTTATATCTCAAGGTGGGTGGCGCATTTACGTTGTAGATGTCTATGGGCTCCAGTGACCACTTAACACCGAGTGGGCTGTGAGCTCGTCCATCCATCTAAGAAATAAAAATAAATAAAAAGGTAGGAGGAAAAATGATTTTTGCGAGTCATATACATAATCAATACTAATTTTTGTGACGATTTAATCTCGCATTTTTTTTACTCATTACATTATTTCCGACGTTCCGTATGGTTTACAGTCGAATACTAACCACGAAAACTTGCGCGAAACGCTAATAAAACTGGAAATTAAACCGGAAAATTACTTTTAATTATCATTGCACGATTTAAATCAATTAATCTTTTTACAGGCGCCATCGTAATAGCTTGGTTCCTGCCCCGAGATAAGCAGCATGACAAATAACTGCTTCTCAACCTGGATCCCTGAAGGACGAAGACAGAAAAATCGGATATTAAGATTTAATAACCTAACTCTTTCTCTTCTACGCTGATGCAAGGAGCAATGTAATTTGTTTTCACAACTGTGGGCTTAGCAGTGTATTACGTATATTTTTATTGCATAGATGGTTGAACGAGCTCACAGCCCATCTGGTTACCGGAGCCCATAGATATCTACAACGTAAATGCCGCAACCCACCTTGAGATATGAGCTCTAAGTTCTCAGTATAGTTACGGCTGCCCCACCCTTCAAAACCGAAACGCATTACTGCTTCACGGTAGAAATAGGCAGTGTGGTGGTACCTACCCGTGCGGACTCACAAGAGGTCTTACCACCAATAATTACGCAAATTATAATTTTGCGGGTTTCATTTTCATTACATGATGTTATTCCTTCACCATTGAAGTCAATCGTGAACATTTGTTAAATACGTATTTGATTAGAAAAATTGGTACCCGCCTGCGGGATTCGAACACTGGTGCATCGCTCAACACGAATGCACCGGACGTCTTATCCTTTAGACCACGACAACTTCTAAAGTACCCACATCCACCTGATTCTAGTTGGTACCGGATCTTGTAGACATCGCAACGTTAATGTCACCACCCACGATGAGACATTAAGTCGGTGTCTCATTTATATCGTGAAGTTGCCACCTTCCACCACTACCACCCTTCAAACTATAGCCGCAGAAATATATATAATTGCACCTACCCGCGTTTCTGCCTAAAAAGAGTTAAATGCACTACACTTATCGTGATAGAAAAATATTTAACCGATTCAATTCATACAAACAGCTAAGTTCATAAGAAACCTGCTTAGAACAGACCCCATAGGCCCTTGAGAGATGTGGCTGAAGTCTCAATTCAATCAGAATGAAAGTTATTTCGTTTAAAACTAAAAGAACTGACCGTACCAATGTAATCATGTGATGATCTATTTCCGAGAATCTCCCGTCAAATAGAACTTCACATTAGACAGATGTGGCGAGGAACACAATGGCACGAACGTACAATATGCAGCCCAGCTAAAGCCCTCTGATTGCTTAATCTGACGTTCGTCTTATCCTTTAATGGAGATTAAGCCGCATAAGTGTCCTTAGTTGTGTATCTTCCAAGTTTATTTTCCGAAAACTTTGACAAAATACATAATATATCTCTCGCTGTTTCTATCTAGTTGCCATCTGTTATTCACCAAACCGCCTTTGAAGCTGGTTTACATGTGTATAGAAATTATTGAGCTATTTTTCTTTTGTATGTATTTTTATTTTGTCGTGTCACGTTAATCTGGAATATTCTAATCCCTAGTGATTTTGACGTCCCTCGCATATTATGGAAGGTCTCTTATTTATCGAAATTTAATAATTTTATAAAACTCGATTGAACGCAACCTCATTACGTATGACGTCATTCGGGAGTAAAATGAACAACAAGCTAGCCATCGCATTTACACACTAATTAAAATGATAGCTCAATAATATTTGTAGATGTGCTTGAATTATTGTTTTAAATTTTAGATTGTTTCATGTGATGTTCGGTGTAATTAAAAAACTATGGAACTAATTAAATTATTCATATAAATAAATAAAAACATTGGTTGTGAATCAGTCGGTCAGTTCTAAAACAGCTTATTACCGTATTTAGTACCTACTTCTTTTAGTTAGGTTTTTTAATTAGCAAATAAATTGAGAGTACCTGAACGCTGTACTGATAGATATAAGAATCACTCATACGTTTAATGACTGCTAGATTATTTAACTATGTAATAATTATTATAGGTTTTTAAATAAAATATTTGAAAAGAAATTTGGTTATTTTATCATTTTATTACTTATCTATATTAATTGCTCTGCACGTTATCTAACTAATAGTTTCGATACACTATTTTCTGATATCAGGAGATAATATTTAATATAGAAACGCAATCTTGACTCTATTATATAATATTTATTTATTTATTTATTTAGACCACCAACAGCAATACACACAAAACATTCAAGCTTAAAATTAACATGTATAAAATTAAGTACTGGTATGTAAGCCAGTTACAGGCATGTACAGCAATCTCTTAAAACACACTATAATAAATAATATCACTTGAAAAGATGAAACGAATTGATTCGTCACGAGTCGAGCAGAAACGGCAATGAAACACAAAGAAAAACTAAATTTAGTAATGATTTTTTAACATGAAAATGTGGGTGTTTTGTATTAATAGATTTTTTATTTTAATGTTAAGTTCATTGCTTGCTCACGAACCTGTCGTTTGTTTTTAGGCGGTATTCATAAAGTACGAGAATTGAAGAAAAGATCGTACGCTAACTAGTTCACTAGCTTCCTAGGGCTACAGTTCTGCGGGCAACCGCTCCTCTTCGTCATTCGACAATTCAGAGGTGATCAATGACAATGTGGTTGGCAATTATGTACTTGCGGCCCACGATGATTTTGCCAGTTGTTTATTTATGCCCTTTTAAATTTGTATTTTTTAGCGTTAGGTAATTCTATGTTGTCACCAGATTGAATGTGTAGCGGTCTCAGATGTGATTGATATTAATGAATCTTTTTTAAAGTTATTAATAACAAATAGCGTTATCATCTGATTCGTGAACCTGAATCTAATGCATAGTGCCAATTTGATTAAGAGAATATTTCTACCAGTAAACTTTCTTTTTTTTGCCGGAGGCGAATCTTCTGTGAGATGTCACGCGAGACGCATAGGAACGATTCTAAGTCGTCTAAGTCATCCACTTATCCAGGATCACCTTACATTTCCGTCCGAGTTCCACCCAGGATAGGATAGACGAAATAATCAGTGGAAACGACTCTGTCTCGGTCAGCGTTTTGTGAGGTCCACCGGGCAATACCGCTGGTGTTCCGTGATGCCCAATTCAAAAACCATATTCAAATTGCCTTATCATCTTCATCTATAGGTATATATATAAAAATGAATTGCTGTTCGTTAGTCTCGTTAAAACTCGAAAACGGCTGGACTGATTTGGCTAATTTTGGTCTTGAATTATCGGACGATATCGAACGGATTCCTTTTGTTTGTTTTAAGTTAAGGTCTTTTATTTATCGATTGAGGCACTACGAAGTCTGCCGGGCCAGCTAGTATTAGATACATACGAAACAGTAGTTGTCTACACGATAAATAGATATTGCCATATATCCTCAGGAAGCCGCGAATAATACAAGGCGTTGCTTAATTTCCTTTATCGTTTATTATCAATAAGCAGTTCACGATTACGTACATGTGTTTTTTTTGCACGATTTTCTATCGTATCGTTTGAGCAGACGGCCGTGTGTTTAATAATATGATAATTTTGTGAAAATCTGTGACGATGACCGTTGATAAACATAACGAGGAGGAAACTATCGAAAGTGCCGTCGATAAAGCTGGTTTGTTAATTAATCAATTATATTACCATATTATGAGAATTGCGAAAACGATATACGCCAAATTTTATTTGTATTTTATTTATTGGGTATTCCAGTTTCTTTTTGTACACGTCACAAAAAGGATTCTAAGTGACACTGCAGTATACCAGGCTGCTACAGACGAAGAGTTGTAAAGTAATATTTTTGCTTCCGGTCTACTAAAGTCCATGCAGTTCCGCAAAACAAAGCCGAGAGATTTGAAAGCCTTCGAGCAGAGTTTCTTAATACTTAGTCTGGCCATAAATACTGTTACAATTAAAAATAAACAAAATATTACATTTGAATTTGAAATCTGTCATTTTTATATGATTGCTAATTGAGTTTTCTCATTTTGGCGCCAATACATTGTAGAATATTTTGCGATATTAAAATGGAGTGGGGTGATAAAGAGAACCGAATCGCTGTGATTGCATTACACAAAGTAGGTATGGAGCCAAATGCAATTTTTAAAACTCTCGATACGCTTGGTATTAGTAAAGTGTTTGTGTACCGGGCTATTAATAGGTGCAATGAGACCTCCTCTGTTTGTGACAGAAAAAGATCTGGCCGTCTACGTAGTGTTCGTACGAAAAAGGTGGTCAAAGCAGTGAGGGAAAGAATTCGAAGAAATCCTGTCCGAAAGCAAAAGATTTTATCTCGGAAGATGAAGACAGCACCTAGAACCATGTCGCGTATTTTAAAAGATGACTTAGGACTTGCAGCTTATAAGAGACGTACTGGTAATTTCTTAACTGATAATTAAAAAGATAATAGGGTGGTAAAATCGAAACAACTACTGAAGCGGTACGCAAAGGGAGGTCATAGGAAAATTTTGTTTATGGATGAGAAAATTTTTACAATTGAGCAACATTTTAACAAACAAAATGACTGTATTTATGCTCAAAGCTCTAAGGAAGCTTCCCAATTAGTCGACAGAGTGCAACGTGGGCACTATCCGACTTCAGTGATGGTTTGGTGGGGTATTAGCTATGAAGGAGTGACTGAGCCATACTTTTGTGAAAAAGATATCAAAACATCGGCACAAGTGTATCAAGATAGCATTCTTGAGAACGTAGTGAAGCCCCTTAACAACACCATGTTCAATAATCAAGAATGGTCCTTCCAGCAAGACTCGGCGCCAGATCATAAGTTTCGGTCTACGCAGTCTTGGTTGAAAACGAACGTTTTGGACTTCATCAGAGGTGAAGACTGGCCGTTGTCTAGTCCCGATCTTAATCCGCTGGATTATGATTTATGGTCAGTTTTAGAGAGTACGGCTTGCTCTAAACGCCATGATAATTTGGAGTCCCTAAAACAATCCATACGATTGGCAGTGAAATTTTTTCTCTCTCTCTCCTCTCTCTCTCTCCTCTCTCTCTCCTCTCTCTCTCCACATGACCACCACTGCTCTGCCAAGAGTAACCGACTATGGTGATGAGATCAACTGCAGTTATAGTCAGCACGATTTGGTGCCCAAGTGNCTCTCTCTCTCCTCTCTCTCTCTCCTCTCTCTCTCCTCTCTCTGCTCTCTCTCTCCTCTCTCTCTCTCTCCTCTCTCTCTCTCTCTCTTTTTCTCTCCTCTCTCTCTACTCTCTCTCCCTATCTCTCTCTCTCTCTCGCGAGTTCTAGTTTTTCTTCTGGAAAAATGAATTGAATAACATTTAGCCGAATTGAGGTCCATACTTTTGCGTGAGCACCATGAAACCAGACGGTCAACGTCCTTCTGCAGGAGTATCACATCAGACCGGCTATTATAACCTTCAGGGATCTTTAGGTCATCCGCAAACAAGTAATGTCTAAACAGTGAAAGCCGTCACCAATGTCGTTAATAAATATATTTGAAAAACAGAGGACCGAGACGGGATCCTTATGGCACACCAGACTCATTCTAAGTATTTCGTGTTCGGAATCTGGGTGTAATTTTTGTTATATAGTGGTAGGGTTCTGTGTAGAAGCCCGCCCGGGTTGGTACCACCGTCCTGTCTATTTCTGCCGCAAAACAGTAATACTGTGTTCCGGTCTGAAGGACAGGATAGCCGGTGTAACATACATAAGGCTGCCCATCCAGGCCAGGATAGGCAGCACATCTAAGTCACTGATGTAGTTTGGATGTCTATGGGCGACGGTTATCATTTCCCATCAGATGAGCCGTAAGCACGTCTGCCTATAGAAAGTAATAAAAAAAAAAATATAGCATTTGTTTTTGGGATAATTAATATGCTTGGGAACGATGCATGTGATATTCATACTTATAAATACAGAATCAAATAAAGCAGTTATTATATTTGAGTGGTACACGAGTTATAATTTAATTTAAGAAACTACAGCCAAATGATAAATATTGATCGCAAAATATATACATTTTTATTATTTTTATCATAAAACTTAATGAAGATATCTTGATCTAATTTAAAATTGTGCTATCTGACATAAAATAACACATTTTTTATCGCCGTGTCACACTAATAAAACGTAGTTTAAAAATACAAGAAGACACCTCGTAAATAGTGTTTGTAAAAACTAATTTGTGAGCCCCAAGCCAAGTAGCAAAAGCCCAAGCAAAGTTGCAAAAACTCAGACACGTATTATTTTTCTTTGAAAAGAAATAATACATATTTGTCATTATCATGTTACAACAGTTAGCAATGGAGATCTTTGATTGCATAGATGTCTTAACGAGCTCACGGCCCACCTGATATTAAGTGATTATCGGATCCCATAGACAGCACAAAATACCTCTACCCATCTTAAGATTTGTGTTATAAATTGTTCAATAGCTACACAAATAAAATAAAATATCGGCTCAGAGTTTTATTAAACGATTGTTACCTCTTAACCCTGAAAGTTATTCTTAAACTTAAGTATTTTCGGAGGTACCGCGGAATTTGTTCAATAGTCCAGTCGTCGGCCAACTTGCCAACCAAAAGAACCAAATACAGATAACACTCAATTGAAATTTATTCAAAGAGCCATTTTTTTAAACATACATTTTTACAGCCTTGTGTTTCAAAAATATTTACTCGTCTCTTACAAGACAAGATAATAAGTGATTTTCCGTGCCTGAACTAAAAATTTCGCGGAAGAGTCGTAGCCGAGGAGTCAAAGAGTTACCTAACACCGGTATAGTCGTATCGCTCCACACGAATACACCGACCCGACCGTCTTGCCATATAGACAGGGCCGGATTTAAACTTAATGCCGCTCCTGGGCCCCGGAAAAAAATCCGCCCCAATACTGAAATTTTACTGAAACTTAAAATTTATATATTTTATTCTTCAGCTTTACTAGAAACTTTATTACAATATGTGATATATTCCAAAAACATAAATAAATATATGTGTTTTTTTTAACAATTATAAATTTGGCACTAAGGCTGACTCATAATTCTACACGAAAGAAAAATTAAATTTCTTTAATTCTGTTAAATAAAAAAATCGATTATTATTTTAAATCTCCAAGGAAATAAATTGATTAAATCATTTTGATTAATAATTTTACCAAAAGTGCCAATATTATAATTCACAAATAATGGATGAATTGAATTTCTTGAATTATCAATTAAACAGAAAATTGTTAATTATAGAATGAATTAATTACATAGAGCAACCTTGACAAGAAAAAAAAATCACTTTCAAAATTTTGCCGCCCTAAAAAATTTGCCGCCCTACTACCCCTAGTGTAAATTCACCACTGCATATAGACTACGACCCGTCATTCAGTTGAATAATTATAATAGCAATAATTATAATAGCAATAGAATAGCACCAGAGAAGGTTCCAGTGTGCTCAGTGCGAGTTTTTTAACTTCTCGATCGCGTAAAAGTAAACTCAAATTTGTATTGGGTTAGAACAACGCCCCTAGCGACAAACGTACGCAAACGTTCCACCGAGAAGTCAAAAAGCACGACTGAAAAGTCAAAAAAACTCGCACTAAGCACACAGGACGCTACGTTTATTTCAGGTTTCGGTTTATACAGCATACTGTTAGTGATCTTGGTCGGCGTATCAATTATATCGTTCGTATGCATCGGCTACAGCAGTACTATCCTGGTACCCACCAGTGCCTGCGAACTCCAGACCACCAGTAGCCAGCAAGGGATTCTAGCAGCTGGACCAGTTGTCGGTAAATACCTGAACATATTTTTCGTGTTTAAGAATAAACAATTCCTAAAACTATTAAATGTGGTTAGTCTAAGAATTATCTGATTGTTTTAAAGTTTCGAACGAATTCGTAATTGTGTATGACGGCGTTAACAATATTTCTAATAAACATCACGTGCAACAGGCGTGACTCACACAAGCCGGGTGCGCCGGCCGTGTCGTTCCACTCGTGCAACAGAAGTGACTCATAAGCCAGCTGCGCCGGCTAGTATAAAAAGGCGGTGCGTGCCTTGCGAAAAACATTCGTTGGACTGCGCTTGCCTGGTGCACTTACTATATCNAAACATTCGTTGGACTGCGCTTGCCTGGTGCACTTACTATATCCTTGTTACGTTGTGTGATTCAGTGACTGTTGTACGTACTGGTTAAAGTTGGACAAGTGTTAAAGTGAATTGTTAAGATAACATATTGTTGATTAAATCAGGAATCAAAAGTGACATCGTTTTACTTGGTGTTCAACAAGATAATGTCTACCCTCAAGCTTACATGTATATAATTTTTTTTTAAATTCATAAGTAGCTATGTAATTAAATATTAATTAAGTTCAGTGTATCGAATATTGTACGCGCAGTCCTGTTTCATTCACCCAATGACTTTGTCGCGGGATGTTCTCAGTCGCGATTCCGATCCGGTGGTAGATTCAGCTAAGTGCTGCTCTTGCTAGGGCTAGTGTTAGAAAATTCCTTCAGGCTAAGCCCTGTGAGCTCGACTACCAGTCCAGTGAAACCAGAAAATAAACCCTTGAAGCTACTGGTAATTAGGTACTGGTAGTTAAAAAAATTGGATTTGGACTCCAACTTCATAGACTTCTGTGTTAGATTGTTCTGTTGACCGGGGGTTGTCGACATAATACCGAAATAATAAACAGAAAACGCCCGGAACATTGTTTTTTTTTAAAAAGAAATGTAGTATTGTTTAATCAATTCGAATCCGGAAAACTACTTAACTTATTTTGACATTTGGGATTCACATTTTTTTTGTACGGGAACACGCAATAGGCTAAAAAGGCTATAAGAAGAATTCTTTTTTATTTCTTTTTTTATGGCCGCAGGCCAAACCTCCTATGAAGTCCCCGCGGCCCGGACGAACATGGTTTACTTGGGGCTGGACGGTCCGCAGATATTGGGAGCGAATCGCGGGCCCAAGGATCGTATTTAGACCCTACTCACTAAAGGACTCCCCTGCACTCTTGGCCAAGGGTCCGATCGCCCCCGAGCTCAAAACCTAAGAAAAACTCAGTATTCAAATGGACTTTAGTTTTTTATGTCGCATGATTTTTAGGTTTTATATCTTCTTATAATACATTTTTTTAAATCATTGGGCTAGTGGTCAGCGTTGCTATATAACGTCAATACTAGAGGTATGGATAAATCTACTACTATCTGTAAAATACTCGTTTCTATCCTCAGTTGGCCACGTTAAAGAGGAGGAAAATAGGGTGTAAAGTACATTCCCATTTTATTTATTTAACTAAATAATACTAAGTGAATCGTGAGCTAAATCTGGGATTTAGGGCCGGCCTATACAATACGAAAGGACCACTTTGTAACTCTTATATATTAAACGCCATTTTGCAGGTACCATAGTTGGCAGTTTAGTATGGGGTTACCTAGCAGATACAAGAGGACGACGACTCATGCTGCTGGTATCATTGATGGGAAGCGCCATCATTAACATTGTGGCCAGCATATCTGTTAACTGGATTATGTTATTGATTTTGCAGTTCATTGCTGCTTTATTGTAAGTGTCGATTTCGTACTATCTATTCTATTTATAAAGTGTATTTTAGAGAATACTTCCTTATTCTGGTATACGAGTATATAGGCTTGCATTTTGCTTATGTATTATTTAAGACTATGAGTGGCTGTGGTGATCAGCAGAACATAGACTTGACTGAAAGATTCCATTTATACGCAATGATCAGACTAGTTTTTTTAAATATAAAATAATTTAAAGATTAGTGAGCCTGGACAGAGGGGGTTTGCCCTGAGGCCGGATCCGCGTTCCCCTATAAGGGCGCAAGGACCTCCCCCAGGTATATTAGTCACTCGAATTCAGACCCAAACGTGGTAGTTAGGTATTAATTAAGTAGGCAAGTATTAAATTATTATGTGTGTATGTGTGTATGCATGTATGTATGTATATACTTTTTTTTGTGTATGTATTTGTAACTTAATATAAATTTCATTGCACCTACCACTATTCACTCTGCACTACCATTGGATAACTGGTAGAGAATGCCTTAGGCATTAAGTCCGCCAATGTAAATTTTACATGAAGTGTAATAAACAAAATAAATAAATTATGTAAAAACTGTTAATTACCACTGAACTTGCTACATTTATTTTGGAAAATACACTATTTGCAGATATTATGTAGTTTACGTTATCACGAATAAAAATTAAAATTTTTGCTATCTGTACTATTCGTTATCTGATAAAGGTGAATAATCGTGTAGTTTTAAAAGTGACGTATGACAATGAATTACCATATAATATGTAAAAATATTACTTCAATAACATTATGAACTCATCATAGAAACATCGAAATGACGTTACTATTAAGGGTTAAATAGTAACGTCAGCAAAGTATGAAATTGCCGATTTGTGCTGAAAAATTGAAATTCTTTTTTTTTTCACTTAACATATTTATTTAATCAAAATATCTACCATTATTATCTATACATTGCTGCCATCTAACAGGAAGGTCTTTTATGGCTTTGCGATAGAACTCTGGTGGTCTAGTTTCTACAAACTGCGTGAAAGCATTTTGTACTGCCTCCTGGGAAGAAAACTTTTTATCAGGTAGAAATTGTCGAAATCACGAAAAAATGGAAGTCCGTTGGAGCAGGTCTGGTGAATACCTCGAGCACCATCCGGTGACGAATGGTTTCTAAATGCGGTTCCTGTAGACGTAAAACGGTTTCTCAGTATGAGGTGTATGAGGTCTCGCGTTATCATGGAGCAATAATGGTGAAGATCGCTTCATGAGTCGGGGCTGTTTCACTGCAAGTTTTGCTATCATTGTTCAGAGATCAGCACAGTAGACATCTGCCGTTATTACTTGACCAGATTGGAGAAAACTATAGTGAATAACACCATGCTGATACCACCAAACAGTTACCTTTATCTTGTTATTGGTAAGCTTTGCTTTAGGACACTGTTGCGGCGTTTGACCTGGGGTCAGTGAATTTTTTGCTTACGGTTATCGTAAAGAATCCCCTTTTCATCACATGTCGCAATTCGATCCAATATTCCTTCATTTCTGTATCGATTCAACAAGGCAACACAAGATTCACGCACGCGTTTCTTTCTGCAGATCAGTCAAATCGTGAGGCAACCATGTTTCATACTTTTTTTTTATTGATTTGACGCAAACGAGTTAATATTGTTGGTAAGGTAACATTAAACCATGCCGCTAATTCCTGGGCAGTTTGGCTCGGATCAGCTTCCACCATCTCTTTCAATTCACTATTATTCAAATCTGTAGGCGGTTTCCACGTGGTTCATTCTTCAAATCAAAATTTCCATCACGAAAGCGTTTAAACCAAAATCGCACGGTGCGTTCATTAGCAGTCCCCTCTCCAAACGCAACATTGATATTGCGAGCTGTTTCTGCTTCCGAACTGGTATTCAAAAATCACTCGAATTTTCGAAGTATCCATCTTTCTCGTCTAAGCTGAATACAAAAAAATAACGGAAAGTCGATCATAGATTATACACTTAATATTAGTCGATAGTCTAATGTTGCACATTTTTTTTTAAAAAAACCCTCATAGGTACTATTACAATTTGTTACCAAAAGTTTAACTCAATCTCAAACCAGGAAGGTTCTATGTCAATTCGAAGTATGTACCTATTACAATAAAACGGCAATTTCATACTTTATATCCCTATTATATCTTAGGTGTTTGGGATTTTTTTTAATTTTTTTTTGTCAAAACGTTTATGTACATAGATTATGTATATATTTTAAAATGTCGTTTTTAGTGCATCCGGTCTCTATTCGATGTCAATGTCGTTGTTGAGCGAGAGTGTCCCCATGGCGAAACGTAATTTGGTGATATTATTGGTGACCAGCATATTCTTGCTCTCACAAGGATTCATGGCTGGTAATATAACATTAATATAATTTCTGAAAATCAACAACAGTGTCCAAGTAGTATATAATTGTTTTTGCTTAGGTTCGAGGTACGAGCTCACCGTCCACCTGATGTTCAGTGGTTACCGAAGCCCATAAACATCTACCATGCCGTCACCCACCTTGAGATATGAGTTCTAAGGTCCCAGTTTTTACAGTACAACGGCTGCCCCACCCTTGCCGAAACCCAAACGCATTACTGCTTCACGGCAGAAATAGGCAGGGTGGTGGTACCTATCCGTGCGGACTCACAGGACATCCTACCACCAGTAATTATTACACAAATTATAATTTGGCGGGTTTGATTTTTATTACACGTTGTTATTCCTTTACCTTAGAAGTCAATCGTGAGCATTTGTTAATACGTATTTCATTAGAAAAATTGGTACCCGCCAGCGGGATTCAAACACCGGTGCATTGCTAGATACGAATGCATCGGACGCATTTTGCTTTAGGCCACGACGACTTCTACGTTACCACTTGCGATCAGTCGCCAAGACTATAATCAGGTGAGTTGCGAGAAGTCATGGTTTGGAGGGGCAGAGCCAATGATCCTCCTCGCCTACTGTTAGCACGTCGACTCTCTTGAGTCTTCTAATTGGATTTAACCGCAATAGCTTACCGGACAACGGGTTTGGGGAGCTGTCAAACGGTTCTTATAGTTGGAAAACGAAAACAATAGTTTAGTAACTTTAGTAGTTACGTGGTGGTAGTATTAAGTAATTGTGCTTCAAAAGCTCCAGTACAGAAACCAAGATAGACTTATGAGAATGTGCTCGAGAACTTTACCTCACGTCCAGTCGAACAAGCATAACATTTGACGGCCGTCTGGTGTAGTGGTAAGTGACATGGTCACTACACAAGGGGGTTGCGAGTTCGAATCCCGCCAAGGGAAGATATTTATATGATAAATATAAATGTCTTTTCCAGGGTTATGTATGTATATTATATATGTATGTGTATAATAAAAATCTTACATTTATTTCCGTTATCTGGTACCTGTAACACAAGTTCTTTACGAACTTATCACGGGACCAGTTAACGTGGCGTGATTGTTAGTAAATATTTATTATTATTTATTTATTTATTCGTGTTCTGTAACATTCTCACAGTATGTACAGTCCCCAAAAAAAGAATTATCGTTACCTATATTAATTTTATAATATCGATTTATTTTCAGAATATTGCTCATCTTTTCCACTTATTGCTCGACTAATTTAAAGCGAAATATCAGGTCGAAATATAACCTACTTCCTTAGTTTTAATTAATCGATATCCCGATTTTTTCAGCACTGGCCCTGCCAATAATTCCGTTGACTTTTTCATACTACATCTCTAGCTTGGACATCTATTGGAACTCTTGGAGGACCCTCGTGGTGATCTACTCCATACCATGTATTTGTTCATTTATCTGCTTTTTATTCATGCAAGAGAGTCCTAAATTTGTCCACGCCATGGGAGATGAACAGAAGAGCTTAGAAATATTGAGGATAATTCATAAATATAATCATTTAGGTTCAAAAAAAGAGTTTCAGGTAAGGTACTGTGTGTGTACATCGACTTTTTTATTTTTTGGGGCAGATTGTTTGGAGAAAATAATCAGATTTCATTTAATTTCTTTTACGGAGTGTGATTGATATTTTTTGACATCTGTTTGAGTATTCGGCGTTTGAGTATTGAGCGGCTTTACCGTATTAAGATGGCTCCAATTGTAGACATTGATTTTATTCAATAATAATTATTAAAATAAAATTCACGCCTTGTAATAGAAAAAAGTTTTTCCATGTGATCTCTGCCACTCCTCTGGTACGTCATGGGTACACTAGCAATATTTCGCTACGCCGGCTTTAACTATACGCCGTTTAACCTTACGATAAACTCGATAAATATTTTATATGGCAATATCTATCTGTGAAATACATCATTTCTTCGGATTCTGAGGCATCTCAGATATGAAGCAATAGGAATATTGAAAAAGTGGGTAAGATCAACGGAAAATATCACACTGTCAACGGCCCACTCATTGGACAGATCAGATAAAGCTCCAGGGCAGTCTAAATAAGCCTGCGTGAGTCCTTAAAGGCTGAAAATAATAATAAAATATGGAGAGATTTGATGCAGGAATTTGTCTAGGAAAATAGTTTCCTCATCTTCAACACAAAGAACAATAACAAAGGAGATTATCTGAACGTCGCCTTCGGTAACTCTTGACAATGATAATTTTAAGAAATCTCGTAAAACCGCATCGATATTTCAGTCGAGGTTCTGGTAGCAATTCAACATGAACAACAAAGTTTTGTAAACATTTTTAAATTTGTCTCAGGTTTACCGAATAAAAAAGGCGGAGATGAACAAAAATGATACGCCGTCATCGTCAAAGGATCAAATAGTGCCGCTTTTTAGAGCGCCATTACTAAAGCCAACTATCATAATGACGTTATTGTACTTCTTTCAACAGTTGAGTTAAATTTCACCTTATAATTATTACCAATCTAACACCATACTAATAAAAATGCAATTAAATATTATTCGAAATGTAACCATTATTCAGGGACGCCCTAAGATTTAGTTATTCAGAGGCTTTAAGTACCCAAAGATAGCATAACGTTTTTTGTTATTGCTTGGACACCCTGTGCTAAGTGGCTATTGATGCATCACAGCGCTAGGGTACCACCCGTTTTCAAAAAAGAGTACGAAGTCTCAAATGTACTGCTTAACGGCTGTATCCAAACCGGAACGCATTACTGGTTCGCCTTATTGGCCCCATTAGTACTCTTCGGGTAACTTTTGAGCCTATTGATAAAGTATAATCACTGGCAACACACACTGATCAAAATTTGATATCTTGAGACACGAAGAGGGAGAGGATTCGAGAAGATTCTTCTTTCACCCATCTAAGCAATTAAAAAAACACATCAAACAAACCTGTTCGTCACACAAATTTTCGCCAAGACCCTCGGCCAAGTAGTAAGGAACGGCAACTCTTACACCACCGAGTCATTAAAAATATGAGTCGTGCTAAATAATTTATTATAATTTCACAGAGTTGGAGCGTTCATGATGTGGCTTCCAACTATAGCCAACCAGTTCGTTCAAGTAACAGAAACAGGCGGGAACACAGATCTCACTCTTTGCGAAATACTCAATAGTGAATTCGAAGTTTCAGTCAACGTAAGCCTCTTAGAGTATTATAGAAGTGTTAGCCCTTTATCATCATCATTATCAGCCTTTATCTGCCCACTGCTGGACATATGCCTTCCCCAGCCCTTTATCGTGAAAGAAAAATGCAAATCGATTCATTGTTTATGGCCATCATTTATTAAGTGCTGACGATTCGTGGTCCAGAGAGACACATATCTGTCTCTCACTTTGAATATGCAGGTTCGACAGATTATGAGACTTAGAAGATTGGACTCCCACAAACTACACGCCTTAATTATATTTATGAAATAAGCCGTGCAGGCGCACAATATGATATTTACCATCAGCTGGCAGATCTCCTCAACTGAACCTAGATCTGGCCACTCACTGGTAATCACTGGTACTCACTGGCACTCACATATTATGCTGGTTTAATTTTTATTACACGACTAGCTGACCCTCGTAGTGCCTCAATCGATAAATAAAAGACATAAACTTTTGTACAAAATAAACTTCAAACAAACAAAAGGAATCCGTCCGACGGGGGGGACATCAAAGGAAAAACAAAATTGCTATTTTTATTTAATTCCGCGCATTTTCATATTTATTTACTTTTAAACCTTCTCTGGACTTCCACAAATAATTCAAGACCAAAATTAGCCAAATTGGTCCAGCCGTTCTCGAGTTTTAGTGAGACTAACGAACAGCAATTCATTTTTATATAGATAGATAGAAGATAGATGTATTCGCGGGAATCATTCGGGAACCTTTTTTTATAGTTTAGGTAGGTAAACGAGCTCACGGCCCACCTGGTGTCAAATGGTAACCGGAGCCCGTAGACATCTACAACGTAAATGCCTCCACCCACTTCGAGACATGAGTTATAAGGTCTCAGTTTGTAACAGTGCCTACAACGGCTGCCCGCCCTTCAAACCAAAACGCGTTACTTTTTCACGGCAGAAATGGGCAGGGTGGTGGTACCTACCTGTACGGACTCATAATACGCTCTACTACCACCGGTAAATATGTACTTCATTAGAAATAAATAGATAAACTTCGATGATAAAATTCGCACCGCCCGCCACCAGAGTAGAGTTCATCCATACTACCTGGAGCCACTGCGGTCATCCACAGTGCGTTTCCAGAGATCTTTTTTGCCACGTACCATCCGGCTATGGAATGAGCTCCCCTCCACGGTGTTTCCCGAGCGCTATGACATGTCCTTTTTCAAACGAGGCTTATGGAGAGTATTAAGCGGTAGGCAGCGGCTTGGCTCTGCCCCTGGCATTNCCATACTACCTGGAGCCACTGCGGTCATCCACAGTGCGTTTCCAGAGATCTTTTTTGCCACGTACCATCCGGCTATGGAATGAGCTCCCCTCCACGGTGTTTCCCGAGCGCTATGACATGTCCTTTTTCAAACGAGGCTTATGGAGAGTATTAAGCGGTAGGCAGCGGCTTGGCTCTGCCCCTGGCATTGCTGAAGTCCATGGGCGACGGTAACCACTCACCATCAGGTGGGCCGTATGCCCGTCTGCCTACAAAGGCAATAAAATAAAATAAAAAATAAAACATGAACACATTAAAACAATCAAATCAAAAAATGATCGTTAACAATTTCAGCCTGACGTTGCTCCGTGCGCTCTCAACGAGACAGCACTGCTCATGGTTTTAGCCGTGGGTGCTTTACAGTGTGCATTCAATACAATTTTGAGTTTGGTAAGTATAATATTGTTACGCGCTGGGGTTCGGGATAAACAAAAAATCTACAAATTAAAATTGTATTAACACTTAGAACGCTTAAAACACTTTACAAACACTTTAAAATTCATAATTCACTTCTTCCGCTTCGCTTCAGGTGATCCGTTCAATGTTTCGCTTCGAGTAATTCCGATTACTAACTGACCGCGTGTCATTTCTGCAACGGTTTTACAGTCGATACCACAACTCTACAATTATCGAGAATATTCCTGATAACTCGAGTCATTTCGATGTGTGTTTTCGCTATATGATAATAGATGGCGTTGCGTCTTTTGATATTAGTTTCTGCTATTCGACGACAGATGGCATTACTCTTACAGTATTTCTAGATTTACAGTAATAAATACGTTGTTTTTTGTTCTGTAAAATTGCAACTGTTGGTGCAAAGCTTACATTTGATCGAACACAACGTTTCCGTTTTTCTGCATCAATATGTATCACATTAACCATAACACGGGTCAACACCAAATTTGACTTTGATTGCAAAGCATAAAATCTCGATAGTTTAGATCGTAATTAGACTGAAAAAAAATACATGGCATCAATCAGTTTGCTTTTGTACTTTAATAAATTGACCACATATGAAACAAAATGCATCAGCATCGTATTTACACTTTCGTGACATTTTAAGTTTTTCTGGGCTTGTACAAAACACCTGTATGCTTAGTGCGAGTTTCTTAACGTTCTCGATAGCGTAAAAGTTAGCCAATTTTGTATGCAGTTGGAAAAGCGCCCCTAGCGGCAAACGTACGCAAACGATCCCACTCCATACAAATATGAGCTAACTTTTACGTTAGCGAGAACGTTAAAAAACTCGTACTAAGCACCCTGATCGTTGTTTATGACTCAAGTGCCATCTGGTGGCACTGTGTAAACGTAAACACCCCACTCTCATAGCGCTGTTTTTTTTAAAGTATTAAAATTAATTAAAATTTATAATAAAATTGAAAAATGAGTATTATTACTATAACTATCACCAAAAGCAAACTTTATACCAAAAAAATGGTATTTTATTTTCGTTTTTGTGAATAATCAACCGGAAAAACCTAGTATAAACGTTAGGACAAAGAACGAATTTTTTTTGTAGAGTTGTGTAATTCAACAATCGTATAAAATCAAAAGCCAATAAAACCTACTGATAATAATACCTACTATTTGTTTAGTCTTGTGCTATATGATTCAAGTAGGAAATTATTACATGAAAATAACGTTATTTGATTCTAGATGGTAACTAAAATCGGAAGGCGCAATATTGTGATAGCCTTGGCGGGAATTTGTGGGCTGGCGGGGATTTTAGTGAACGTGGTACCAAATACCACGGGCAGCATTGTACTCTTCGGAATTTTCCTGATGGGGATAATCGTGATGGGTCTTTACACAGCTATCATCGTTGCGATTTTCCCTACACATTTACGGTATGTCCTTAATGTTACGACTCAATGTATTTCAGTCGCCATTTCGGAGGCTTTTTTTCTTTCTGTACAGTAATAAATGCAGTATAAGCAAAGGCCAGTTAATTTTAAAGTTGACCTTGATAATTTTCGAAGAAGTAATGTGTGCTTGGGATCAACAAAGGTCGTAGTTTCTATCATAACGAGTGTGGGCCTTCAAGTTATTACTTCTAAGGTAATGAAGATTACGTATGCTTAACAGGGCTATGGCCATCGCCTTACCACTGACTGCAAGCAGGATCACCACCTTCATCTCCATCCAGATCCTGAACTTGATGTTGGTGAACAACTGCGACGCTGGCTTCTATTTGTTTACATCAATATTTACATGTAAGTTTTTTTTTAATGAAGATTTCAGCAAGGAGGTGGCATAAGACACTCAACTAGTGGGAAGAGCCCTTTGAAGTGGAACATCTTAACTCGCGACAGATTCGTTACGGCTAGAGAGAAAATATACTATTTCGGAAGAGCGAGAGTGAGACAATAGACAGAGCGTCTCGCGAACCACTCGACCGTGAAGAGAGGGAAAGTGTTCGCGACGGACATAAATAAATGCAGCTTAATAGATATTGTTCGCGACGGACATTGATAGTGTTAAAAATAGTTATAGAAAATGTCCGTAATAAATAGTTATAAATGTCCGTAAATAGATAATATGTTAAAAATAGGTTAACATAAATAGAGAACGGCGTAAAATAGACAATAAATAGATAGTACGCTAAACGTAGATATAAGTAAATTTGTAAATATTATGTGTTTGTAAATAAAGATTGGTCCTCGTGGTCTTTAATTTGGCGTGGGAACGCAGGAGCGAGTCACAATACGGGCAACTAATAGAGCGACTAGGCAAACAATAGGCGAGCGAGGCGGCCGAGAGAACAATGGACGCCCACCGTGCTCGGACTCATAATAGCGCTGGCCGAGTGCGCGTGGGCGACCATAAATAAGGGGCCTACCTCGCTGCAAATTCGCCCGGGACACCAGTGCGCAGAGGATCCAAATTGGTTGTGCTGTACAATTTGTCGAACCCAAACCGTGAGAGTGTTCCAATCTAGTGTAGTTGTTACGGCGCGGAGACGTTCCGGACAACAGTACACAGGACCCGGGAACAGGTAAGTGGATTGACACTTTTTATTCCTAGACATTAGTCTAATACGGGTAGGTGTCGTCCAGCCTGTATAGCTGCGTCACCATTTTATTTAATAATAAAATTGGCGGACGTTAGCGCCATCAGAGTCTGGCCTCCTGTGTTTATTCCCAGTCCTTTCCTGCCCCTCGGGGTTAGGCGGGACTGAAGCCAAACCCGATTTGCTAATTATTAGCCCCGCAAGGGAATTGTGGTGTCGGGACCTAGTCGGGACCAATGTGTAGTCGTGGATTACTTGTAAATACATTATAATAGATTATTGAATAAGTTGTAATAGTAGTGTAAGTCCATAGATCCCCACATAAGAAATTGTTTAGATTAGAGTAACAGTCCACCAACAATAGGAAACGTTGTTCCCTATGCCAAAATTTTTACACAGTGCAGACAAACTTTTTTCATAACTACCCCCAATATCATTAATTTTTTCTGATTTCTATTTTTTTTAATTAAAATTGTCCATAGTTTATCTAACATTATCTGCAGTGCTGGCAGACGGCACCCATATTTGTAAGCCTCCATCCCATTACTTTTAGTTATAATAGCCTAGTAATAGTTGTATTTGTCCATAGTTTTAGCTACAAAGTATTTATTAGACTTATTGTAGTTCAGTAACTTTATCCTTCTTTCCCTTTGGTCCCAACGGCTGTCCTGACTGGACTTAGTGGTTCCGCACCAATATTTTTCTTCTTTAATTTATTTTGTTTCCTTAGGCATTTTTAGATTTGTATCATACTGAATTTCTTATTTTTATTAATACAAAGCGGTTAGGTGTCCGAACCCTGTCCGCTGGGCGGTTGGGGGTAGCTGGTGCGGGGGCCAGGTTCATTTGCGGACCTGAAACTTTTGTTTTAGACCCCCAAAGTTCAGGGCACCCTGTCCGGTTGCCACCGGCCAGTCGGGGAGCATTGATATTGATGTCACTATCAATATTAATGCTTCTTGCTGAGAGGTGTCACACCTCTTAGTTGTCTGTATATATTAGTTTAGTTTATTTTCTTATTATTCCATTTACTTAGTTCAGTTAATAAAATTTTAGAAGTGAGATAACCACTTGTAGGTCATTGATGGTGGCGGGCCAGGGGATGGCTGGGTTATCGGTTTAATTAAATTAAATAATTAGATTATTACATTTATTCTAAATTATTAAACATAGATACATTAATTAATTTCTTTTACTTTTTTTAATTTTGATTTTATTTTTCTTTTGTTTTATTTAATCGTTGTATTCAGTGGTCTTCAACCGTAGTTGCCGTAGTCAACACTGCATCGTCCCCGTCCTATTATTCACTTTTCTTTCTTCTTCTCGCATTGGGGCCGAGTGGGACCTGATGACCACAAAAAAATAATAAGACAGCAACATCATGTCTGGGGGGTCATCTCCCCCCATCATCAGCACGCCCGGCCCGTCCCGCAAGGGACGTCAAGCGATGGCGGGAATTTTCGCCCATCGTTCCCAACCTATCGGCCCGGAACCGGACGCCGGAAAGGACGAACGGCCCGGGCCTTCGGTCGCGGCCCAGGAGGTTCCGAGGATTCGTCCGGAGGAAGCTTCGTCTCCCCCGTTGATGGATCGCTCGGGGCCCCCTCGGCCGCGGAAGAAGGCCAGGTCCGAGTCCGACCGGAGTTCTTCCGAGGCGATGGATAAACGGCCACGTATTGGACCTTCGTCCAAATCTATCATTGAGGATGATGAGGACGATGACACTGAGGTGACGTCCTCTTCTCATGAATCGACCGAATCAGAATCCGAGACCGATTCAACCGAATCCTCTCGTTCTTCCTCATCGAGGGTGAAGTCCCTTCCCCTCCCCAAACCAACTCCCAAGCCGAGGAAGCGTATAGGGACGGCGGAAGTTCACGCAGCCAAACAGCTGCGCACGCCTCCTCGGTCTCCCTCCCCTCCAATCTCACCCATTCCACCAGTCTCGCGTAGAGGTGCCCCCACTACTAGCTGCACAGTGGGCAACCTTGAATCAACAAGGTACATGGACCTCGAACACTCCAAACCCACGACCGGTACAGCCGTGTCCCCGACCCCCTCAAC
>NW_021011489.1:4441673-4453199 GCF_003987935.1 Bombyx mandarina | reverse complement strand
CCTCCCGCTCCTGCGGGAACAGCGCCGAGACGATGTCCCGCAGCTGCTGAGGCTGGAGACGCTCCGTGATCGGGGGGGCCCATGGGCGCATTTTATTGCGCACCATATGATAGGGCCGCCCCCACGGATCCTCATCCAGCGTCTCCAAGAGACCCTCCATGTGTTGGTTCTTGGCTCTTCTGATGGCCAGCTGCAATGCCCTCTGCGCGACGCGAAATGCGCCGTGCAGCCGGGCCTCTGCCGCCGCGAACGCAACCGGATCGTTGCGCCGCGGCAGGCGGCGGCGGCGATGCCTGGCGCACTCGCGCCTCGCCCGAACGCACTCCACGCGGAGTTGCGCAATTTCGGGCGACCACCAGTACGCCTGGCGATTAGGGAGTCTAGGGCCGATCCGGGGCATCGACGCATCACAGATGCGACGCATCGTGTCCCGGAACCACCCCGCCTCTCCCTCGACCTCGACTGGGTGTGGACGCATGGGCGCCCACGCCGCCACCGTAGAGGCTTCCATCAGGAGCGCCTTATTCAGGCGCTTCAGTGCCCACATTTCTTAGGGTAGAGCTTATTATTTTGAAAGTCAAGCTCACTCTCCCAATTAACATTATTATAACAGTAGCCCGATGCTGAGAGTAATCAAGGCGGCTGCGAAAATCTTTTTTTTTTTTTTGCAGACGAGCACACTGCCCACCTGAAGGTGAGTGGTTACCGTCGCCCATGGACTTCAGCATTGCCAGGGGCAGAGCCAAGCCGTTGCCTACCTTTGTTACACACAAAAAGAACAGACGTGAACATTCTAAGCACAGTCATCATTTTATCGAAGTTGGGTAAATCTCAATATTCACGGTGTAGGTATTATGTTTTAAGGGGTATTTCACACTAGACGCACATGTCGTCCGTGCGATTGTGACGCGCGACGCGCGACGCGTGACGCTCTTTGATGAGATCGATTCCGAATTCTGTTCAGACAGGAACTTGATAAAGTGGTCCATGCGCTTTTTCTCATATTTTATGAAGACGGAATTTACATGTTGACCTGACCTCGCCGTGACTCTGTGCTCACTGTCGAGAAGCAATCGCGCGTTCCGACTGAAGGCTAACATTCGTAATCATGAAGTTCCTGGAAGAGGGTTACGAAATGCTTGTACTTCTGGTAAGGTATTGCAAGTCTGCTGAGACCAGCTCCACAACTCTGCTTTGTCTCCAGCCTGGCGTGGTGCGCGTTTTGGTTAGAACGGCTGCAAAGACGAGACCCGTGATTGAACGCAATTAAAACTTCAACGAGCGCTTGAAGTCTACTGAAGTTTTACCGACTACATATTGCCTTTCATAACGAACCTCAAAATAAATTGAATTACATAACCACAATTTTTTTCCAGTTTTTTTGTTGTTGATAATTACAATATAAATTTGTGTCAAATTTTTTTTTATTGCTTAGATGGGTAAACGAACTCACAGTCCACCTGGTGTTGAGCGGTTACTGGAGCCCATACACATCTAAGGTTTCAAGTATAGTTACAACGGCCGCCCTACCCTTCTAACCGAAACGCATTACTGTTTCACGGCAGAAATAGGCAGGGTGGTGGTACCTACCCGCGCGGACTCACAAGAGGTCTTACCGCCAGTAAAAATTATAATATAATAACTAATTAAAGGCCCAATTCAAACAGACGGCCCAAAATTACCAACGTTTCCTGTGTCGCTCGGCCTTTGATTTTGTTTAATTATTTTTTCAGACAGATTTATGCGCCGTTAAGTGCCGCCGTCAATATGGTGCCCGACGGTGCGAGAAATAACTTGCAATTTATTCCTGGAACAAGCTAAGGAGCTTATTCTGGATTATACAATAATGAATTTTCATTTGACCTGGACCTGGATAGTTTCTGCAAAATGTTCTTGTGTGTTTTCGTAAAACTAGCCAGCTATTCCAATAGACGAGCTGTTGGCTTAGCTATATTTAGTTAAATTTGGCTCTATTTATCATCCTCATTAGTATTTGTATGTCATGACTCTCAGATAAGCTGAAAACATTCATTTATACTCGTATTACACGCCCAGTTTCCAGCCCACAACTGCGTGCATTCTGGTGCGAAGACTTAATTTCTCGTAATTATTCCATTATTATACTCCAGACGTAAACCACATGTCTACCTACTGCTGAGAACATCTCGCGATCTTACAAAGTGCAGATATATTCACTTGAAATTTAAGTTAACGAGATACATCATTAAAAATCAAAGTCTATACTTCTATACTAATATTATAAAGAGGAAAGATTTGTTTGTTTGTATTGAATAGGCTCCGAAACTACTGAACCGATTAAAAAAAATCTTTCACTGTTTGGAAGCTACACTATTCCTGAGTGACATAGGCTATAATCATTTTTGATAAAAGCTAGGGATCTTTACTAAAACTCCAATAATGTAACTCAACCCAAGTTGTAAAAAAATTACCTAAAATATTCTTTACATCGCGTGCCCTGCGAAAATTATTGATGATAGAATAAAATAATGTGCTACTACTTTGTAGAACACATTATTATTCACAAAAAGTTTGGTAACAGCATATGTTTAACTATTATAGTTATGCCGCAACATAGTTTCATAATTCAATGTGCCGCAATAATTGTGCTGTTATTTTAAAAAATAAAACAACGTCACATATCGTTGAAATGTTTCCTAAAGATCCGAACGAAACCAGAGCGGGCCGCTTGTAGCCTATAAACACAATAAACTCTTCGTTCAAGTAACTGACAAATTGAAATCCAAAACAAAACGTAAACGAGGTCACGTAAAATAAATAAGGCGCCATTAAAATCATTAAACAGTAATCATGAGCGGTTGTAGTGTCGCGATAAGCGTGTATAGACAAGTTGTCACTCCGACGACGCGTTGATGGCCGATCTGAATAATACAAGAGGCGCAGCGCGACTGACAACACGACACTAAACGTCGTATCGCGTGACGCTGTTATAATTCTAAAGCCTTTTTTGTATTAACGCAATTTTGTATTTTTCAAGCTTATATCAAATAAGTGCTACTGGCTGGCCATGGCCATATATGCCGTAGAGCTGACGATCGCTGGAGCAGACGGGTCCTCGAGTGGAGACGTAACGTGGGACGCCCCCTGGCTAGGTGGTGCGATGACCTCTGAACAGTGGCCGGCAAGAACTGGATGAGGAGAGCCGGAGATCGGGCTCAGGGGTGTGGATTGGGAGAGGCCTATGTCCAGCTATGAACGACTGTGGGCTGTTGATGATGATAATGAAGTGTTACTGATAGGGAATGACAATAGTATAATTCAACAAGAAAGAAACATCGGCACTTACATTGACAAAAAATTATTCATCATTTGATCGAAGAGTAGTTCACTTAGTAATTTTATAGATTAGACATCGAACGAATGTCCGAATTATCAGTATTTTGGTCTAATGTTTAGACCTGGTGACCATATCACGAAGTTTTATTCCTGGTCGGAGGCAATGTCTTTCTTAGTGGCATTTGCCAATTGGTGTCCAGGTCTTACTTTCTTCTACGTTGATTTACATCATCCATAACATAAAGTAAATCCGTAGCATAATGCTGTAGAATCTGATACCTTCAACATTTAGTTGACGTGTTTCCAGACTTCGTTTTCACATGAACGACATATTTGACTTCTTCGTTCCATTAAAGCGGCTCGTATGATGGCTTGCGGCATGATTAACGATTACATCTACGTGTAGACAAAATCCTGCTGCACGTGTAAGATCATAGACACAGCTCTTTACCAAGATGGAGTAACATTGGAAATGTTCAAAACGAACAGCCAGCATTCTCAATATAGTTTACCAATTGACATTGTGACAAAATCCCTGTCTTCTAGACAACCGACAATGTTGCTCACCCTCTACAAACAGCGACAGAATAAGGACGCAGGTGGATACAAGCAAGCAGTCTGACGTCGGAGAAACTTCTGTGTCAATGCATATTTTTGTTATTTTAAACTTCAACAACAGACCTCTCCGTAGATGCTTTGTTTGTTAGATATAGTTTAGTGAATGTATATTAAATAAAAGGAGTATAATGTTTTACAAGTATTTACTACGTATGTGTGTACTATGTACATAAATTAATTTGGAATGCTGTATGGTCTAAGCATAATATATGAAGATATTCTATGTATATTGCCTTGAGTAGATACTTGCACGTGCCGGTGTCAGACATAATACTTAGTTGAAATGACAAGACACTTAGCTCTCTCTTACTGCGAAGGAAAAAGCTTTCAGGCAGGTTTGCGCCCGGAGAGCGAAGTTCAAAAGACACGGCACAATTAACGGTATATACTAACTTTTTGCTCAAGTTNAAGCATAATCTATGAAGATATTCTATGTATATTGCCTTGAGTAGATACTTGCACGTGCCGGTGTCAGACATAATACTTAGTTGAAATGACAAGACACTTAGCTCTCTCTTACTGCGAAGGAAAAAGCTTTCAGGCAGGTTTGCGCCCGGAGAGCGAAGTTCAAAAGACACGGCACAATTAACGGTATATACTAACTTTTTGCTCAAGTTAAGCTCAAAATGTAAGATAATGCTTCGTCCGTCCACGCTTGACGTGGACCGTGAAGATATCGCGCAACCAAAAATTCCTAAGAAAGGAGATAGAAACAAAAATAGAGCTCAGACCTCCCCCACAATTAAACTGCCATCAAAATTCCAACATCATATTTTCGTCAAAAGCTTCCTTAATTGAGATTAAGCTCTTTGTAAATTCAGACACGTCGTGGTATGTTTGTAAATAAATAAGTAAAAATCCCCTTTCGTCGAGTCTAGAGGTAATTAATATTCGTCAGAACACTAAAGTGCTGACTAAGAAATGAAGGATGTTTCAAAGAGCTTCCGATGAAAAGCTACTTTCTAGCTTCCGGTACATTTGAACTCGGCAAGTCGCATTAATGGTTTATTTTTCTTTTGAATTAAGTTTTTGTTACAATACCTTAGAATTGTGGTTCACATCGGCTCGACCTACATACATACTGGCGGGCTGGAAGGGAACTGTTCGCAAAGCCGGAATGGAATTAATTTAGACATGAACGCACCGATATCCGCTTCCAGTTCCAAATATTGTGAGCCACCAATACCATACAAGTTTCCACACACTCTCGCGACTGCGGCTGGGCGCATTCTGAGCGTTACCAGCCTACCGAATCGAATTTCGAATAAAATTGTAACTATATATAAACCGTACAATCATCTAATTAAAACTGCGAGGTTAAAACGACATCGCTTTACATTCTTTCATTGCTCTATTTCTTCAACGAAATATCGAAATTAAATTATTTTAGATACATTAAAAATTTTCAGCTCACTACTCGCACGCGAAAATCAGCTTAGTTCAAGTGCAGTCCAAGGATTCTATCGATAAATCTTCAATGCACGAAAAGCTTTCTCGCAAGCTAACGGTCACATCAAATTTCACGAACATCACAATGTCGGTGTAAATTGAATGTTTGAAACCTGACTAAACAAAGAAACAAAAACACGATCTCCTAATTAGTAACAGTAACCACGATTGTGAATAAAATGAAATTAGGGGGCTTATCGCGTACTAAAAATAGATGTGAGTACTCAATGCGGACTAATTGTTGTATAGTTTGAAAGTTTTCTTTAGCGAATGAAAATGATCGTGTGTTTTTATGAAATTAATAAGTTAGATGAAATTCCAAAAATACTCAGGGGAGCCGCGGAATTCGAAGCTACTAAATCGATACTTATTAACAGCCAATTTTTTTTTATTTTCCTTCTTAAGACGGTATCCGATTGCCTTGTCGCTTTTATGAACGTACACGCAGTTAGTGTATTTCTGTAGAAATGTACTAATGTATTAATGCCTTATATATTAACTTCGTCAACATTATGAGTTAAAGCGTATAAAAATGATTGCAGTTGGATTCAGTTGCTCCGGGAGCTCCAAACCAACGAAATACACATTTTACTGAACGAAACATTTTACTACGCGCTGTTGTACCTTGATCGTGGATCCTCTATGAACATTTCGTCTTTTCGCATTAAAAGTGTACAAAATCCAAAAATATTCGACATTGAGTTAATAATGGAATCATTTGGTATCACCCTTATTTTTCTCATAAATACTGTCAAAAGAGCGTAGTTTTCTTTTGTTTTTTTTTTTAGTTTACCTATATTTTGACTACTATTAACAAAATTAATACATAAATTTATCTTACTTTAAAAGACAGATAATGTAACTGGTAAAAAATAAACAATAAATTTATGATTAATATTAAAAATATCACATGGTAAACCTTTAAAACACTCTCCTGTAAAATTAGTAAGTTTTGAGATAGATGAAAACTGTATGTTTTAATGCGAGAAAAGGATTTGTAAACGCTGGTCAAGAGCCTACATACCTTTAGTTTATGTAATATGTGTGGAGTGCTTAAAATGTATTTAGCTACCTATTTCCAAATACTCACAGCAAACTATACACAACAAGGTATAAAAAATGTCCTCAGAGCAGAATTCCCGGTAGGTGGTAAGCGGAAACTTTCGTTAATTCCGAACTTAAGTTACAGCTTAAGCGGTTTATTAACAAGCCGATAGCTCTTTTGTAGCAGCAAACTTTCTCATTTCAGTGACGTTTAGTTTATATCTGCTTTTAACTTAATAGTACCTTTATATGATACAAAGTAGGGATATATTCCATTTTGGATAAATAATTGTGAAGTGCGCTTACAATGGTTTGGACACAAGCATAGCTCATGGTCATTATATTCCAAGTTAGATGCTATTAATGTCAACTAACGCTCTGTCGGAAGATGCACCCAACTGAGGCTACTGGTTTTTTATTTAATTGTGTTTCTGGATGGACGAGCTCAAGACGCTCGGTATTAAGCTATTAAGTAAAGATATTCACTAATATTTACTTATTTTTACCTAACCTAACTCTGTGCTCCCCAGCACACTGGCTCCTATGAAGTGCTGGTGGTAGGGCGCACAACTTTGTACCGTGGTGTCTCGCCTATTTACGTCCTACCACCAGTAATTACGCCAATTATAATTTTTGCGGGTTTGATTTTTTTCAGTTAGTCAGTTGTAAAATTTTATTAAGTACATACATATTTCAATATAAAAATTGGCACCTGCCTGGATTCGAACACTGGCATCGTCGTATCGATACGAATGGATCGGCTGACTTATTCTCTAGACCACGACCACTTTAGATTGATTATATAAAAATATCAAAGGAGTGAACACTTTTGTTAGTCTCGTATTTCCAGCAGGAGAAAGCTACACGAGAGTAGAAATACCTGTCACTACCATTCAAATCGGAAGGTATGGAAACCTTTATTATAAAACTTGGCGTTATTTTCGCTACAACATTGCAAAAACTATATTTGAGTAATTTTCCAGTTTCGTGTCCAAGTAACGGCACCAGTAACCCATAATTCGCATGGTCCAGTAATAGTTTTGTATGGTGTAATACACCATAATGACACGGCTTTATCGCTTGTTCATGGTAATTTGAAGTTTCAGTTTGCCAGTCTACTGCATAATACCAATCAAATTAAAATGTGTTTTAATAAATTAATTAGGTTTATAACTATACTTGTGGCAATTTTATAGGTTTCAGTGATGTGATCTTTGCATTGATCTCTTAATTAGGTAAGCTCATAGATAATTAATCGATTAAAAGACATTTATTGTCCAGGCTTTTAAAATATCAGTCAATTTCTAACAGCCATAATAATACTTTTGATGAACACTTTTGTATAGGAATTTGTGATTGCCTCGATTTTCACCATGCAATTCTTTCAGGTTGCTGCTTTCTTTCAGACCGAAATATTGTATGTAGCTTTAGGCTCGTAGAACTCTATTTAAAAGGATACCCGAAGCGAAGCGACCTTCATACGAAAAAACCGAGCTAAGTGATATCATGTGACTATCTAATAATCTATACGGTGACTCGGGGCAAAAAATACCACGGCGTTGTAACACTGCACAGTATCTCGCACGTAGGACGCACTGTAAGCTGATAGTATGTACGTTAAATGACATTCTCATGTATCGGAGCAATTAAACAGTAAAAAATACATCAGATTCACATTTAAAGTTTACAGGCCACATTTCTCTTTACGGTGTATGTTCCTTATATTACCGCAACGTCGCCAGATCTTATCCTTATTTAATTATGCTCAGAACATCAATATAATTTATTAAAATCATAAGATATGGATAAAAATCACTTATTAAATAAAATCACTATTTAAAAAAAATCACAAAGGTGAATAACACCGGTCCAGAACAGCGCCACTGCACAATGGGACCAAACGATTGTCTGGAGAATGGGCAACAGCAGTGTTGTCTAGGTACTATACTGCGATCGTAAGCAGGCGCAGAATAGAAACAGATACCTCCACCACCCCTATGTATCCTGCAAAGCAAGCATGACTGGCTTACTTTGAACCTACAGCCTCATGTCTCAGGGTGATTAATGACGTTATGACGTTTTTGGGTTCCGGTGAACACTTAGTGCCAAGTGTGCCGGGCTCTCGTTAGTTTATTACAGGAAAGATACCATTACAACCTTAAAGTCCAGAAATCTTAAAGATTTACTAAATCACTATTAATTAAAAGCATTTCCCGTTTGTACCGCCCGTATTTTCCTACTTAATAAGTCATAAACGTTGTTAATCAAAACGTGAATAGCTCTTCGGTAGAATAGGATCTGAGACCCAACTACAACTTGTTCAATTCTGGGGAGAATTACTGCGATTTAATACCATTTGAACCCTTCGTATGTGACTTAGTTTTTGAGTAGGGTAACCATGGAATCTTATGTTTAAGTTATCAATCTGTGTTCAGTGGTAAGCCAAAGAGGGGGAATTGACACTTTAATTTTGAATAAAGCTGATAAGTAAAATATACCATTTTTCGGCAGGAGGCTGAACTTCATGCGTGGTTACCATGCTTAGGGGCGCGCGGGATATATAGTACTTGAGAGTCTGTAAATGTTGAGAGCAGACCGCGAGCCTTGGGATATTTTTTGACCCTGCTCACTAAACGACTCCCCTTGCTTTTTCTCACCCCATTTGATTTCCGCCCGAAGTCAGAACCAAGACGTAGGGGGTTTCCCGCGGTCAACAACCCATCCCGATTCACGATGCCACCTTTAAGACGCCTAACTAACAGGTCATCGAGGCGATCGTCGACGACTTATAGCATCAGTCTTCGCGATACGAAAACCCATAAGACCTCCCTGGCGGTGCCACTGGCGTTGCGGGATATCCCGCTGGGGTAAAACCAGCCTGTCGGGTCAAAAGGCGATGCACCGCCCGCTGGGTCCCTCTTCCACACTAAGTGCAGGAGACGGCGACGAGGGCCTCGATCGCGGACCAGAGCCGCCGCCGCATCATCCGATCCTCCTGTGCAAGCGCGCTAGAGTGACGGTAGCATGCGACAAGGCCTAGCCTCAGGTCGCCCCGTCACCATCACCGGGAGTAGACTGTCTCTGGTAAACGAAGAGATGTAATTTCGACGTGGCAGTTAAAATGTTATTTTATTTTTAGCTATATTATATACGCTGAACACGTGAACTTAATTAGGTTTATATGTCATGAATGAAACTTATAATATGATTTTTTCTTAATTATTGGTACTGGAAGGTAGGAAGGTGGAAACTGTGAAGGTGCTCTAACCTTGGGCCTATTATTATGGTCACTAAACTATCATGATTTTCGGTTTGAGGGCTAGAACAAACATTCTAGAGTCGGTTCCATGTACTTATGTAGACTGCGCTATTCATATTATATTGAATTCAAATATCAATTATAAACAATAATATACACACAATAAACAATTACAACAGAACTTAAGCATGTTTTAAACTCATTAGAATTTACCAACAAACAACAATACTCAACAGAATTAAATGTTCAAAATGATATGTATATGAAACCCGAATAATTTCCGGTAATACAGTGGCACCAATGGCCTTAGAATATCCCAATAATCGTTTAAAAGCTGGTTACCGGCGGTCACGAGACCCGGCGGCGTGTCGGCCGTTAACATGAGCAGCAGCCTAATCACTGGTGCTCACTGCGCTGATCCTGACCTTTACTTGATAACTTCATGCGTGCTTCGACAAACTGCTATAGTATTAATTAAATGTTCTCCTTGTTACCGGAGAAGGCTTGGGGCGTTTGTCCTGTTCCAAAACTGTTCTATTCAAATGTATAGCTTTAGTTGCATGTTTCTGTAGACATTTCACGGCCCGCCTGATAGTAAGCATTTATAACAGCCAATAGAGTCACCAAAGTAAATTCATACCACCGAGGAAGTATCCTATGAATTGGTATAGCCTTTGTTCCATTCTGTAGAACGCTACATTGCATTAAATGCAGGCAGTGGTGCAGGCTATCCCACTCCCACTCCCACTCCCACTTTCACCCCACAACCACTACCAATCTCAATCCCACTCCCACTCCCACTCCCACTCCCACTCCCACTCCCACTCCCACTCCCACTCCCACTCCCATTCCCACTTCCACTCCCGCTTTACGTTGGTAATTACAAATTGATGAGCCGCGGAAGAAAAGTAATGATTTTTTTGTAAAACACTGTTTCCTGTCGAACATCAACATATTTATTTAAAAATCTGTCACAAGTTTTTTGACTTTACAAAAGTTATGGACGACGAAGGTGTTAAAGATCACATGTAAAACAATACTTTACACAATTAAAAAGCCAAATATTTACAAATGAGATTTCGTAACAAAGATTACTACCTGGTGAAATATGATCCTAAACAAACAAAGGGTTGGGTGCAGAATTAAAAAATTGAAATTTTAATCAATTTTCAAGCGTACAACATGGTCCTAATTGTCAAAACAAACAGCGCGATAAGATGAAGGATGAATTTGTTTAACCGAACATTTTAATTGGTTACTGTTACCATTCTGTTTGTTTGTTTCTTTCTATCTAATCTGATAGCCTTGAGAGGCTATGTCAGCGTAACCGGGGAATAGGTTAGATTAGGTTTTAAGAACTAAGTAACCAATTGATCAACACAACCTATATACGTATGAAGTACCTATATAAGTATACCTTCTTCCGGGGGCGGCTGCTGCTCTCCTCCACTTTTTTTTTTTTTTTTTTTTTTTTTTTTTTTTTTTTTTTTTTTTTTTTTTTTTTTTTTTTTTTTTTTCTTTTTTTTTTTTTTTTTTTTTTTTTTTTTTTTTTTTTTTTTTTTTTTCTGTACTATTTACAATTTCATCTTAACCTAACTTAACCTAAAGTAAACCTAACTTAATCTAACTTACATCTAAGTGACGGCAGCGC
Organism: Bombyx mandarina; assembly: GCF_003987935.1. Next base: position 4,441,863 of record NW_021011489.1, on the reverse strand, counting down.
GCCGTTCCTACACTCCGTGGAGTGCCGGGACAGCGCGCGCCGTCACACCTAAACTAATCCTAATCTAACTTAACCTAACATAACCTAGCTAACCTAATATGGGGGAGAGAGCGAATCCGCACGCCCCTCTACAGTCCTCTCCCCCTCTCCCCATCGTTATACAATATTGATGGGGGGGGAGGACCGTAGC